>JAAXYX010001158.1:0-25817 GCA_036851915.1 Ptenothrix huangshanensis
CTAATTTATTCCTAATAACAGTAATAGTTGTAATTATTTAACGCGTGAGAAATAATTAGTTTTGTTCATCTGTTTGATTTGTTCAGGGGGAAGAAGTACCACTAGCGGATATGCCTTATCCTGAAGGAGGTTCACATGCCCCACCCCCTGGCGCCTTCCGAATGTATCCAAACCAGCCGGTAAGTCGAAGGGCAAAGCTAAGCCACGATACCACTTTTCACATCGTTAGTAAAGTATATAATTATACTTGTAGTGTTTAATACTAGGCTGGGATTGCCATTGTAATTAACCGCAGATAGGTTCGTACGTTGCCCGCAAGCCCACCCAGCCTTAATTGAACCGTAATTATAATTATTATAATTTCCTATACATGCAGCCAAGTGCATTTAGTGACAAGGAGTACTAATTACACGAGTATCTCGCGCACAGTTTAATCGAGTAATAAGATCCTCTCTTGCTCCTCTTTGTTCATGATGGTGGTGGTGTTTCCTGGTCCTAGCTATAATGCCTTCTTTCTCGTATTTGCTCCCTAGTCTATGTTGGATTACAGTTCGGATGATGAGGATGCAATAACTCATCAACTCACAGCTCGTCCTTTCGAGGCCGTAGACAGTAACTTGCGTGGGAAGAAATATGATTAGTTTATGCATTATTGTGATATTATGGTTGAGCTGTTGTGGTTGGAGTAAATGGACTTTTACAATTTGGGAAATGTCGACCAGAAACCAGGCAAAACTAGAAGCCAGATCATTATTCATTTTAATCTCGTTAATGCTCAAGTTATGAATGTGGCTCAGTGTTCAATTAATAATGATGGGATAATTAGGAAGTGGAAAAACAAGGCGATGGTAATTGGAGTTTTTTGCGCTCACATGGCACAGGGCTGCATGCAAATAGACAATGACATAAATAGGCTTTAAAAATGACATAACTAGAATTGAGTAGCATGTGGTGTAGGCGCGTAGAAGACACGACTTCATTGGACGACAGAGCCTGAACGATAGAAAGAAAGTGTTTGTAAAATTATAGAGTTGGAATTTGATTTCCTATGTGATTATGTGATAAAGTGCAGCCCATCTCTCTTGCCGTTGCGTTTGGACTTTGGATTCGTACTTTATTAGAAAGTTGGTGCTGGACTACTTGGTTCCGTTTAGGTCTCATTATTTGAGTTGGATAGTTGAAATTAGTTTAGCCATTTGCCGATTCATTGGAAAAGCCATGTGAATTTAGTACTTATTGTTCCTTGGTAGAAAGGAGATTCGTATGCGGACGGTGCTGAGGCAAGCGAGTGAATACGCAAATGCTGTAAGTATGTACCTAGAAGCATTTAAGAAGTTGTGGGTATATTTATGGATGTGCATCTGTGGATGTGCAGAGCTGGAAAAGTGGAAGAAGGCTGGAGCTGAGGATTGGAATGTAGAAGTGGGTGTTCGCCTTTCTGGCATTCTGCCACAAATTCCCGACTCTCCTGTCCTTTGATCTGCTCGGTTTACTGGGCTTTGGAATTGCTGGAGGGAATGAAAGGAAATGGACAGGAAAGGATGGTGTAGTGTGAGCGTCGAGTGTGCTAATAAAGGCAGGTAGACAGGCATGGGAGGAAGGAAAGAGGAAGGTGTGTATGTTAGCATGTGGGTGAGAGGTTGTTGATGGATGTCAAGATCAGTTCGGGGATCACAATTGGGAAGGCTGTGCTGGTGGCACAGATAAAAATAATTAATTATGTAGTTTCTTTCAAAATCACCTTCCACACTTTCGGCTTCCTTTCACTTCATTTCTCTTTCACTCGTTGCCTCACTTTCAGCTTACAATGACAACTATCGAATTAATGCTTTTTCACACTGCAACAATAAATTACAGCATCGTCCTGAGTGACCGAAAATAACGCGCACAAACACTCGATTCTTTTTCCACCTATTTACATGTTAGACACATGAATATTATCCGCGTGCAGACTATTTTGCCTTGTATTAAGTGAGGCAGGTCAAGCTGCCCTTCACCATCATAAAATTAGATAACGGCACACAATGTCTTCTTTTCTGTTCAGATTACGAATTTGGTCTAAACCGTTTTTAAATTTTTATTTGAAAAAAATGTGATTCGGTGGCGTATTACTGGTTGAATTGCTATTTGTTCCTATTCTGGATGCGTAAACCATCACAGGGTGTAGGAGTAGAGATAAGATTTAAGAAGGTAACATTAGGTGATTTTGGTGATTACGAATTAAGCTTGGAGTGTAGAATAGACACAAAATAATGCATTTAGTTCAATATTTAATATAAGTGATCGTAATTAATTACTCCAAAAAGAAACAAGCATTAAATTTGGTACTTACTGTGATGTTTGTGTTATATGAGAATTAATTATTGAAATAAACTAAATGAGATAATTATTATATATAACTCTGTTTGGTGACTTTTGGCGTAGCCTGGACAGTAATAATCTCACCTGGTGGGTTTTTATATCTTTCCTTCTCTTCACTCACTTTTATAATTTAGCATTAGTGGGTCTACTTCGTTCCGTTTATTTTGAAACACAATCACAATTTCATTTTTCGTTATTATTTTTCTAAGAATTAGAATCAGTTCTAACGTGAAAAAATTGAGATATGTTTGTGCTGACAATTTGTTTCCGTGCTATTTCATTTTGTACACAAGTCCTGAGGGTTCATTCTCTTTCCTGGATTGAATTTAGCTTAAAATGCACGCCTAAACATGACACTAAGAATACCTATGTAGTAATGGTCACAACACTCAAGAGAATGTTAAAAAAAATTATCGGAAACACTTGTGTCGTCCTGCAATGTTTTTCTGTTTTTTTTTTCAGGTGTACAGTAATTCCGTTGTGCATGTGGTTGTGGTCTATGTTTGTTTTGCATTACGACTTGTGGCTTTTCGTTTGTGACTCGCCACGTGTGAATGTTGTGTTGATTGTACATGAAGTTATTATTTGCTGTGACTCTACTAGAAGTATTTCTGTATGCCACGCGATGAGTTTAATGTACTAGTTCGAGTTAGCTTTTGAACAAAGGTTTATGAATGAATTTGGATGATACTCAGTTAGTTTACTTACGTTTAGTGACTGGGCTGATTGAAATGAGTAGATCGTGGTTGAGTGAGCGTAAGAAGAAGCTCAGGATTGACTGGAGACAAAGATTTAGTAGTAATTGCAAGTGCTGACTGCTGATGCCGCTATATTAACCTCATTTTACCTGTACAGTCCATGTGTTGATTTGAGTGATTGGTTTCGTTCCTTAGTTATGAGTATGAGTATGCGTGCTGGAACGATAAAATGATTACCCATAGTAGTAGATTGAGCATTTTATAGCAACAACTTGATTCTTGGCCATATTATTACCAGTATATATGTCCTTGTATAGTTACGTACAGCCTATAGTTGCCCCATAGATGACCTGTAAATAGGGGTGATAGATACTACATATGCCTACAACTTATTAATTACACACATGTCATGTTTAAGTTGTACATTTTCATCTCTATATCGTGGTACAAGGTGCAAAATATCAACAGTTAAACGACGGCGTTTTTTAACCTTGAAATTAACACGTGCCAATTTGATTTGATCAGTTTATATCCACGTTTGAAAAATCGTTTCAGTTAGTTCTGATTCGACGAAATTTGAAAAAACTAAAAGTTGGCATGTGCTATTTTGCACCTTAACGACGGTATAATTCCGTATGGACCAATAATTTATGTTGTGTTTATAATTTGTATACCGAAAATACTAACTAAAAGCATTGACAGATTGAATTGTTATCCATCGTAAAATTCGGAAACTAGTTTGTTATTGAGGAATGAACTTGAAGAATAAATAACTGTGTTTCTTTCAGGTAAAGCCAGGAGAGCCGTTGTATGCTCAAGTGAATCGTGAAAAGAAGAAAAATCGTCATTTTGAAGGGAATTCGAGGGTTTATGGTGGCTACAGTGGAAGTCCATCGGGTGAACGTGAGCCCCACTCGCATTGGCCCGACAATTCTAATTCAGTCTCTGTTGATAATTTATCACATCAACCTGCAGGAGATTCTTGGGTTTAGACCCCCTTCCCCAAAAAACACTCCCATAACCCAATACATTTCTTATACATAAGACTATTACAATTTTGCAATTACTATTACATATTTACAAATCCAAACCGAAGTTTCAAGTCCGAAAATCAGTGGGAATGATAATGGAAGTTAACTAGCTCTAGACGACACATTTAACGATTTGAATTATTATTATTGCCTACTGTAAGGAGCGAGACGGGGAAAGCAAGAGAGGACACGGCACGTCAAAGTCACTGGTCCTTTGACGCCATACATAGCATCAGCTACAACTTTCAAAGTTTCAAAATTTCAACAAGCGTCTCGAGAAAGTACTGAATCGGTTGTCAAACCTTAGTTTTGTCAAGACGTCATCAATCTAGTGGCCACTGGTGGCCTTGACCTGGACTTTATTTTGGTGTTCGTTTGCTCATGTTCTGATTCATGCTGTAGGAATGGGAAACTATAAAACAGTACCGACAACCAATATTTATATCTTCATGCCAGTTTTCGAAAATAACCATTGCGACCTAAGATTTCTGTCAGTAGACTGCATAACGATTTCTTGAGTCTTAGAACACATCTGTTAGAAGAAATTCTCGAAATTTTTCCAACTCAAGATATATACACATGTAGGTATTTGTCAGTAGTCAGTATGAAGGTGACGAAAGCGAAATTGTTAAGAATTGGGTGTGTTCATCGTGAAGTTGGTGAAGTGTGAGTGACGGTGACGATGTCGTGTGATCCTTATATATATTACGTTTATTTAATTAATCAGTTTAATCGTAGTTATCGTATTCTCCAGCTGATGCAGACGTGGCAAGGTTCGGACTTGGGCTGGCTCGTAGAATAATGACAAATGAGTGAACCAACGTCTGCTTGGAAAGTATTGGATGTGTAATGCGAGTCTTGCAAGTGCGGAAATCTAAAGTAATTACGTGACTCAAAAGCACAAGTGGAGGATTTGTCGACTTTCTCAAAAGATGGGTTAAGTTAATTTTGAAATTTTGAAATTTGAACTGACCGCTAGTGAAGAAAATTACTTGTAATTTATTATTTTATTATTAATAGAAGTTATAATTGTACTGTACTTTTAGTTACAAGAAGTATACATGCATAAGTGGAATAGTGAAGAAGGAAAGGTTAAAAATACGGATAATTATAAGTATATATATATACATATATATATTATTTTTGTTTTAAGATTGTCAGTGGCAAAGCAAGGACAGACAAGGAACAAACGTAAAACACAAACTGATGAACAACGGTCGATACTTAATTACGATTTGACACTTAAGTGTACAGTTGTAATATTACTCATTTATTTATTATATACAGAATGCAGAGACTTATGCAAAAAAAGGAAAGGTCAGGTTAAGTCGAGGCAAATCTTAGAGTGTAGAGTGAGACGAATTTGTATTTATAAATGGAAAGAAAGGCAACTAAAGGAAAGAAGCTAGTAAATACGTAAGTATTTAAAATATTGATACATATATATATATAAAATTATATTGACATTGAAATATTGAATATTTTATTCCGTGGTCATTCCTTTTACTATCCCAATCTTAAATGAAGGATAGTAATTGCATAGTTAATATTTCGAACTTTACAATTGAAGTTGAAGTTACTAATTAATTATCATCATGTCCAAGTACTTTTCACTATTTGGCTATTACTATGTTTAAGTTTAGCGATTCGAGTATTTGTGTGAGTGGTCGTCATTTCGTGATCAATTCAGATGAGGAGTTTTTGTTTCAAGGACCTAAAATAAAAACTGAGATTAAAATGAAAGAACAGTGTCTTTCGCCTATCGATACTCTTATTGAAATGAGACGCGTTTGATTGCTTCATTTGATGTTTGATTTTATAAAAAAAGATACAGAGATATAGTTTTGCTGAAGTGCCCTTGTCCATTGTGAGTTGTGGGTGTTCTTACGACTTGGCGTTATTTAGTTTTTAATCCGACGATACTTAATGTAACACTAATAGCCTTACGGTACTATTACTTGCAGGTTACTTACTTACTTTAACTTACGTTAACCTAATTACTTAATTAATTTTAATACAAAGGTACAATGTTTTGAACAATCTAACCACAGAGTAATTGTGTAGCAGTAGCCAGTCGTTGTCGTTAAAGAAAAACAGTTATCTAGAGAAAGAATCGAATAATATCAAGTTGTGTTGTTGAACATATAATAATCACAAACAATAATAATGATAGCAACAACAATTTTCCATTTGCGCCTTTTTTTACTTTTCCTCACTTACTTTAACGAAACGGATTTATCTTTGTATTAAACTTGAAATAGTAAACATTTAAAGTTAATTCTACTTTAAAAACATTTAAACTAGGTAGTAGGTAGGCTATTAATGAAATGTATGCTTTTAGAAATCACCTACGGTAGTGGTTGTTGTTTTCTTGTTCAAGATTTCCAAATAATTTTTTACAGTTGGACTGGATTGTCACAATGCAGTTTTAGTAGTTTTTTAATATTATTAGTTGAAAGGAGCGTAGTTATTTTAATGAATGACAGCTAGACTACAGTTTCAGTGTGTTCTGTTTTTATTCTGTCCGTTTAACCTACGTGATTCTTTGATGCAGCGGTCGATGGAAGTTGAAGAAGAGCAGGAAGGGAATTAAAAGAGTACTAGAGACATGTTTGAAGATTGAGAAGGACAATGACCACATAGTGATGTAGGCTGTTGAAAGAAATGAAAGCTATCTCCTCAGATAAAGTAATGGTCTAATTACATAATTGCGTAGGTAGATATAAAATAGATAAGGATAAGAAAGTAGTGGTCATTGTAGAGATAATGCATTAGTTAATTAATTATATACAAACCTCTTACTTGTTCATTTCGTAGGCAAATGATTCCCTCTGCCCGTCGCCATGAGTCTGCCGACGCGTCTTAAGTTCGACAGTTTGTTGTGAACGAAAGGCGGGTAGTTGGGTTGAGTCATTGTTGCCTTCGAAGGTGATTTGTTCCTCCGGAGTTGTTCATCAATTTTATGATTAATTTAAGCGATTTATCAATTAGTAATGAATAATGAAATACATGTACGATTACACGTTTTAAGCTAGACCTAAACCTAACCGAATAAGCAGCGATACCGAAAAACTTCACGATAACTTAATTTATACATAATTATATTTTTTATCCAGACACAGGAGCAGAGCCAATTTTCTGAATTGCCGTGTATTTGCCAAAATATAGTAAACTCACATTCAGCATTCAATATTTCAGTTTGACTTATTCAGCTGTGAAAGTTGAGAGGATGATACCGTGATCAACTTAATGTAACCAAACTTGAAAGTAAATCTAACGAACCTAACTTAACGTTGTTGGATCAAGACAGGGATTATGGACATAGTAATTTAAGAACCGTAGCTGTAGAATGTGTATTTATTATAATCATGTTTTCCTCCACTATTTCAGATTTTGAATTTTGACGTGGTCAATGAAATATTTCAAATTGCAAACTTGCAATTGAAGGTAAAACTAAAACCCCACCAGCCATAAAGTAAAAATAGTTATTAACGGTACTAAAATACGAAGTGAATAGCTATGCATTGAAACGAGTACATATACTTAATCAATTACCTAGGTATAGATTTTGTCAACTCACTTCCTGTATCCTCTCTGTCTGTTCTGTACATAGCTATACAACCATGATTAAATTAATTATTAAAATTGATACTGAAGCTGAATACGATAAGGATATTGAATTACTAGTAATCAGATGAATACGTGTAGCTTACGTTACTAAACTTTTTCCATTTTCTATTTTGTACAGTAATTATACAATTACAGTAGCTTTTAAGTCTTTCGATATGTACGATATTATAATTATATTACAAATAATTATTACGAATTTACGATCCAACAGACACAAAGAAATAAATACTTAAATAATTACTCAATACTTTGAACAATGTCCAACTTGTGCAGAACGATCCACGATTTCACCTGTTTATTCTGACCTTGATGATTTTCAATTACTTACATAGACCACACGAGTTGCAGAATTTCCAGAATCAGTTCAAGGTTTCAAGTCGACGGATTCGTTTGAACGAGGTGATGGTGACGCAAAGTTACACATTCATGCAGTAGCACGATCCTTTAGCGACGATGACGATCTTTTGGCTAGTCAATTTAACTTACTTTCTACACGTCAGTTTATTACGAACATTTCACGCCCATTAATGTATCTTACACTGTGTTACTTGTCCGTAGCAATTCTTATCCTCATTGTGGTCAACTCATATTATTGTGTTGTTCCCAGTAAAGTGATAATTATACTTAATTACGTACAATCTTCTTAAGCTCTGGCACGCAAGGGCAAATTCAGAAATCACTAGTTGTGCTGAATGAAACCTTGCACGTTTGACAACTTAAGTTAGGGGGAGATCGCCAAAGTGTGACACCTGCTTTAATTTAAAACAGTCTAAGTATAATCTCAATAAACAAGTTGCCTGTTCTACCTAAACATAACGACTTTAATTTTTTATTAAGTTGTCCATCAAATTCAGTTGGGTGTCACTTTTAGGCTCACTCCCCCTACTCACATCATTTTGATCAATAATTACAAGATATCGTCACTGAAAGGTACAAAAGATTGAGATATTTTCCAAGTATCGCCACAACTAGGAAAATGATTGCAGGTCTATAGGTCCTTACTGAAAGAATTAATCGCCCAGTCAAAATTATGTAATTTGTTTTTAAACAAGTGTTGGTGTAATCAATAAGATGCAGATCAGAGTTCATTCCAAAAAGATATTGTCTTGCAATTAGTATTGTGCAACAGTGACGCAATAAAGTGGTTCTCTCTCCTTATAGTATTATTCTTCAAAGCTTTGATCTACTATTTTTCAGAGCTCCTTTTGTCACAAAAAGAATCAATTTTTAAATGTTTAGTTCAATTAACAGTTAATAATTTATTACTAAATCAATTATTATTCATTTGAATTGAAAATACATCTTGGGAAATGATTTTTGATGTTTTTCGGACTCCGGTGAAACAAAGAGGGTGGCCTGAGTTTTTCCGATAACTTGATCAATTAATTACCATTACATCCGAGCTCGTCCAATTTTGATGAGAAATGATTTGAATGTATCTTGAAGGTGGATTTTAATATTAGAAAGTTGATCCGGTGATAAGTTTAATAATTCTGTGTCATGACTTGTGAACATATTTAGAATCTAGCCATCTCCTCGAACGATGGTGTGAAGTACTAAATAATGATATTGATATAAGTTGACGGTTGGTCATTACTGCTTTGTACTAGTTAAAGTGAGCCTGAAGGCCTGAATTAGTTGATAAGATCCAAGCTAGCTAATCGTAAGTTAAGCTCTAACTGCTTGTCTGCACTCTAGAATTAAATGAGAAATGAACACTCTGCGTAACTCATACCTACCTTCACTTACCACTTGTCCACATATTCCTATAATCAATAATTGCTGGCTAATTGTATTTCAGATAGTCATAATTATGTGTTGTCTTGATGGGTTGATTTGAATCCAAGTGTATACGTAACTGCCTATAATAAATTACTCTTAGAATGTCTGTCTATAATTAATCATAGTAATGACTTAGTTATCCTAACTTGAGAATTGTAATAATTACTTGATATTATTGTTACGTGTCTGTCTATGCTGAGCTGTGGGAATTAATAATGGATAGTTGGATTTTTAAATATTGAAGCGTTAATGAAATTGATGGGTGAAAGGGTTCAACTACACAAGCATCAACACTAACCACTTAAATATTTCAAGTCGACTTTTTCCATTTCTATACTTAAACTAATTCTTAACCTTGAGCGCCATTTCGGTCCCATTTTAACATTACCTGTAAACCGAAAGCTGTGACATGAGAGTGTAAGTGGGTAAAGATTAGTTGGGAGTAGCAGGTGTGTGTTCATCCTTGAGAATTATTAATACTAATTGCCAATTAAAACTAAAAGTGTCATTGTCCAATTGTGGGGAAATTGGATGATAATGACGACGATGACGAGAGGAAGTGAGGCAAATGAGAAGAGACGACGTTTTGTATTAATTCTATTGTAACTTGTAGTGTATACTCCAGTTTATATGTTAGTGAATTAAATCCTGAATGTGAATTTCAATGTGAACATTGTATTGTATCCCAACCAAAAGGAGGAATGAAAGGAAAGGATAAATATAAGTTTAAACTTAGGATTAGACAAAGAAGTTGACCGAACAGCGAAACGACCTCAACCAACAAGCTCAATTTTCTGTGTAGCAAGTAGAAAGGAAAAGGTGTGTCGAGCGTAAAAGTTGAAAAGTGCTCTAGTGTCTGTGTGGATTGTGATGTAATGATAATGTAATTAATGAGTAACTATAAACTAACAGTTAATTGTGGTTGATGAGCAAATGAGGAACACAAAAGTGTCAAGATGGATGTGGGGTAGACACTGAAGGAGCAAAATGTTGAGAAAGTGGAAAAGAGTAATTAATTATTATAGTAATTACGATTCAAGTAATTCAATGAAATATCGAACCCCGAGACGGTGGTCGCGTAACACATAAATAAGCAGGTAAGTACAGGCGCGGAAAGAGAAGATGCAGATAATTGTATTAGATAATTAGAAAGGAATGACTTTAAATATGATTTTGCCTTGATTATGATTCTAGTTCGCGATTGAGTTGCTGGATTTGAGATAGGAATTGGCACACGAGGAGTAAGCTTTTGACCAAGTTGAAATTTGTTAGACTATGATTTGATGTAGGAGGCTTTCTTAAGAATTGTGCAAAAATAGTGTAAGTTTTCCCAGCTAATAATTATGTAAATGAGAAGATGAAAATTGTACACGGTTTCCAGAGCGGTTTGATTGTATTGTAAATATCGAGTTAGTTGGAATTAGGAGTAGTGGTCGAATTGTTGGGATTGGTTGTGCGTAATTGTGCAGGTAGGTCTTGGTTATTGGTTTGCTATGCAATCATAAGGTCGAGAGAATAGAATATTAACTATAGGACTGTACGATACACGCGTTAAATCACGACAGATAAACAACTAATTATGGTCGAATGTATGAAGCTAAATAATGTAACTAGGATTATAATAATCACGGTAATGACTTTTGATAGCATGCTATGACTGCTATGACGGACTCTAAGATATACCTATATGTAGATTTAATTACGATTACGACTACGTAATGCTAATTCATAATGATGTAATAATATTTAAACTAACTATACATACATGCATACACCTACAATATTATGTTAAAGTTAATCTTAATGTTGTTTCTTTCTGTTTCATATTTACATTTACATTTTAAATATTGACAAAAATATTTTATTGTTACTCTTATGTGACTGAAGAGTAAAGAGAATTGTACAATTTCAACAAAACGCGTCCTCACTTCATTTCATTCAGCTCCATATCGTCCAATTATTTTTCGAGTAAGCTCACATATTGTTTTCTCTTATAAGATTTTTCAATTTTTACAACGTGCTCATACACATACATCAAATCAAGTCTAAAGGCTGTATGCACCTTAATGTCAATTAAGATTAGATTAGATTTGACCCTTTTGATACTCAAATTATTTAAAGGGCACCGCAATATGGGGAAAATCGCGAAAAATCGGATGTTAAAGCCCTGCGGCATGAAAATATCGAGTATCAAAAAGTAGCGCCGCGTGATTTTTTTCTAAGTTTATATAGCAAAAGGTAATGTACAGACAGATTTTTAACATCATAGTGTCAATAATGAGTCCGCTTTCAATTTTTGAATGAAAATAACTAGCATTGCCCAAATGGCGAAACGTGTGATTTTGACATCAAGTTCTCCGCCAGTGTACACGTAAATGCAAAAGAAAAACACGTTTCATGTGCATTCATTCATTCATTGCTACTGGGCAACTGCGGGTGATTAATCAACATCCAAGTAGGTAGTATGCATAATCAACATAATGAATTGCACATAATTAATTTGCAAATAGTAATTAAATCTAAACACGCCATCGCTCAGCTACTATCAGCCTCGTTAATTACACGTAGATGGTTTTATCATCGTATTATAAATTGTTGAATTGTTTTCCTAACGAGCTTGACGGAAGCCGAAATACAATTATTGAAATATTTCCTTATAAAACCACACTAAGAATTTCTCCAGCTTTCATTCCTCCAACAGATTCTGTGAAGGATACACACAAAAGAAATTAATTCAAACCAAATCCATTTTAGCCATTGTTGCTTTACTCTCCGTTGCCTTCGCTCAGTTAAGGTTTTAAAATAATTTTATTCCCTGACACCATGGCGTCATTCACATCAGCTGGTGCAGCATCATTGTCAAAAACTGTTTCTCGAAATCAATGTCAAACTACCATTGTCGGCAACAGTTAATGAAGTCATTACTTTCTCTCGTTGTGGAGCTTTTGCGGATTTCGGAGCAGGGAAAAAGGAGATTGACATGATTAGAAGAAGACGCTCTGCAATCTAAAGTTGGTGGAAATGCAGTTGACATCCAAGTTAAGGCGACTGAATGTAGAATGGAGGAAACATAAATAATATGAATATTTAACGCAGTTTTGTATTTGTTTGTGTAGAGAATTAAACAGTTTTAATACATTCTTTGATAATACACTTAATTAGAGTATAAATTAAAATTAGCAGCAAAATACTTAATTACACATACAAGGTTTGGAAAGTGGAGGTTTAATAACGATGGGTAATTTATTGTTAGTGGTATGTAAAAGTGCAAGTTGTAAAGTTGGGAGTTGCAAGTTAAGGATACGACTGTCCAGAGTGAGTTACGCGAAATTAAACAGTAAATACGGCCACTGGCCTGGCGCTTACCATCGTCATCGTGATGGCCTAATAGCAGCAAAAAAAATATCACTGTCATCACGAAAGGCAAAAATAAGGCATACTTAATTATGACTAATTTTATAATTATGCAGTCACAACGAAAAAGTCAGTTGGCGTTGGATTGTCGGAGGGAGAAGTGAGGCAGCAAGAGACCTCGAGGTGTGGCGACTAAGCGTCGTGTTGACAATTGTAAATGTAAACAAGACAAAGTGCTACAAATCTCAACATGCTCAGGGAACGGCCAAAAGTAAACACTTGCTAGACCAGAAATGCAGCAGTCGACACTACTCTGTCTCAATCTAGCTCCAACTTTTTCGCTAACCTTACGGAGAGTGGAAGTAAAAGTAAAAAATATGTGCGCAGTTGAAGGTACAGCATTTGTAACGCTTTGGGAAAAGGAATAAAAATAAAGAAACGATTGTATTCGCGTCCACAGCGTGCCTTGCCTTGCACCAACAAGAGTAAAAGTAAATATTGAGATTCGAGCATGTTCGAGGTAATAAGGGAAATAATAAGAATACGGCGAGGTTAGTGGTTGTGGTTGGGAATGGGGATGCGAGTGAAGGAGAGACAAGTGAAGCAAGGAACGAGCTTCACGACGGCTCAGGAGTTGTGGATCTCGGCTGAATGATGATCTTTTGCTTTTTCCTCCGAACTTCTGGAGGTGGCTGGGGTTGATGGTGTAATTCTGGAGCTTCGAGCGGTCCCAAATCTCGGTCTCGATGGTGGGTATGATGGACATGGTAGCTACGGTGTGGAGGCTGACGACGGTGTCCGTACGCCTCTTTCATCCGCCGACTCATCCCTTGACTGCCCATTCCAGACTCCAACGCCATACGAATATTCAGGGGAATTCCACTGCTTCCAGCTCCTGCTCCAGCACCCCCGCCGTGACTGTGGTGCTCCGACTTCTTCTTCGGCTTGTCTTCAGGCCTCCAATTCAATCCCATCTGAACTGTGTCGATTCCCAGCATCTTCACGATCTGCTTCACGTCGTAGTCTGCAAACAACCAACATGCAATGTCCTTTCATTCTCTACTCAATTCACAAACCTCGTATCTCTCAGCATATGATGTCATGACTTGGGAACGCATCATGTATTGCATATTGCTAATAGCTCCACACTCGGAGGTAGACGAAAAAATAATTATACACGCAGCAATTATTTGTTCATCTACCTTGGACATGATCACTAAAGCGACAGGACAAGAAATAATCAAATAATTCTAATATGAACCTGTTCCGTTGAGGAGGTAACCATGGCGTACGAGGAGTTCGGTGAGGGATCTTTCCAAGTCATACTGCTTCTTCAAAGCGGACGATAACTTATTCTCTAAACTGTGCAAATACTCGTCCAACGCATTGTCCGGGTTTTTGCTATACAGTCCTATGATCAGTTTTATACGCTACGAAATCACACAAAGCAACCAACACCAAATAAATCAGCTGTTATTACTTTGCCTTAATCAATAAATATCTTCCCCCCTCTAAAAAATGAAAGTATAAACTTACCGAATCATATCCGGTCTGCATATCCTTCAAATGTTTTTGATTACGAGTTAAATTGATTTCCATCTTTTCACAATGACACTAGAGACCATCAGCATACGGAAAAACATAAAAACGGGAAAAATTAACAGTGAGGAAGAGGACACGAAAGCGTCGTTTCAAGGTTGGTCAATCCTTATCACGTTGGTCAATACTTTTTTCCGTAAATTCCCAGCAAGATATTTGAAAAAAATTACGATTTTTGACTTCGCAGGCTAGTCAAAAATCAACAACGTGGTGGTTGACAAAATTGTTAAAATGCTATGAAACAAGAGCCAGAGAAAAATGATGTTGCTGGGAATTTATGAGCCACTAAAAGGTTCAGTTTAACCAACTTTAGTATACCAACCTTGTTTTTGATGAGAAAATTACGCGAGCTTCTATTTTATTATCACTCGATTCTATGTTCGTATCCTATCTGCAGTTGTATTTCGATTAATAATAAGCATTGATCAGTTCTAAGTCTTGAAATACGATTTAATTGTTTACCTCCAGTTCTTCGATTTGCTTCTCCAGACGCTTTGAACTGTACCGTATTTCGACAACTTTGGAAAAATATTTCCAAAGTAATCGTTGTAAGTCGAGGGTGGTTAAATTTGTTAAGCGGGTCACAAGGTCAGCTTCATTCTGCGCAGGTAGAAAAAATGTCAAACCAAATGCCTTGCTTTCAAGAATTCCGTTGTAAGATCGGAAATAGCAACAAATTATAAGAGTGAAACTTACGCGGCCCGGTGCAAGGCAATTAGAAAGATAAAATTCAGTCCCACAAATAATTTCATTCTTAAATTCAATCACGAAATCGATGGCCTCAATAGCTTCTTCATATTCATAGATCTTCTTTTCATCCGCCTGAAGATCGACAGACGCGCACTAGGAAAGTATGCATGATTTGAAATGATAACGAAATGATAACGAAATAATTTCTCAAAACTTGCAAGCAATTTTAATACAAGGCAACAAACCCATGGCTGGACTTAACAATGAATGGGTAGGATGACAGCTTGGAATAAACATTACCTGCTTTACACGATCTGCAACTTCTTTCTTTTGATTTACAAGCGACTCTCGAGCCATTCGAAGTGAGGCTATTTCGTCGCGCAACTCTGCGTCTTTTTCTGTTGGAGTTGTTGGAACGTGTTCCTAATAAACGCAGAGAATCAAAATGACCCCATATTAACCAACTGTTAAAGCGTTAACTGCGCCTCATCTGGAGAATATGAGAAGAAAATTAAGTAGTAATTAATAATTGATTTTGAAAGTACGGTTGGAACGGATGGAGCATCTGTTTGAGTTTCTTCATCACGGCTTTCTTTGGTGGATGCTTTGGTAGACTGAATTTTGATCGGTTGGTGTTTGTCGTGATTTTTCTCGACTTGCTCCACCGTTTGATCGAGTAGGATGAGAAAGGATGACTCGACATGATCGATGAGTGCCTGGGTGCTTGACCCATCCGACTCTTCCTCGTCCTCGTCAGGTTCTTCATCCGAATCTTCGACTTCTGAGCCCTCACAATCTGCACCACAGTCGCTATCACTTCCCAATTCAGAATCTGAACGCAAATCGTACACAAATATTCAATATGAACTTGTCACAACGAACCATCATTAGCATACGCACCAGACTGACAGCATCCGTCATCTGTCAATAAACTAACACTTAGATAAGAAAAAGCCAATCAGCAAAAACATGATTGAGGGAGCAACGTCAGGAGGTAATTATTTATGTAGGCGATGTTGAATTGAAACTGACCAGAACGTGATCCAAAACGCGAGACGTAAGCGTTCATTCCAACGGTTCCGATGTCCTGCTCCTGACAACTTATTTTTAGCATGGACATGAAGTAGTCGTCAATCCAAGGGACAAAAGTGTACACTGACTTTCAAAGACGACACCGACCAAAGTTTGAGGACAGTGTGACATGAGGGAAGGCCCTAAAGGTGGGCTGCACTTGACACGAGCGACGGGACGAAGGTGACGAATGACGAAAGTTGGTGTATCGGTGGAAGGAGGTCAATGGTGGAGTTTGCCAAGTACTGTTTGTGTGGTTAGATTGGGGTGGAAGTGAATAAAAAAATAAGAAAACAAGCGCTTCTGCCCTGATCCGTTGTAGAAGAGTTGACTGGAAGAAGTTGCGTACGACATCAAATGGAAATGTGAAAGAGAAATCAATGTTTAAAGTTTGGCGCGGTGGGCTTGAGGCGAATGAAGGAAGTGCTTTTCCCCTTGAACCATCTCACCTGTAATTAACCTTTTCCCTACGACTACATGATGACAAAATAAGATGGTAGTGTCTTAGGAGAAGTAAGGCAACCGGAAGGCATAACATGCATAAAAATAATAAAAACATTATGCAATATTTCACTCGCGGTTGCTCTCTAGGCAGGCCTCAGGCCTCAGGTAGTGTAGAAAAGTCCAAACATGCAAAAAACATTTATTTTGCATAAAACTCGTAATTTCATGACGGATTGCAAAAACGCCCGCTTAATCGGCTTCGACTTGACAAAAATCTCGATGTATACAAGAAAATATACCGAATTCCTAACCGAAACTCTAAAATCAATTCTAGTTTTGAATATTTTTTAGTTTTGTGAAAACTCAGTGAGTTTTGCATGTATTTATCAAATGAACTTTAATTGAAGGTCATCGAATAATGAGAAAAAAGTAATTTGTTGCCCAAGTTAGGAAATGCTGAATTTGTGCATGATTGTAATTGTTGAGGGATAAGGTTTGCTTGATGAAAACTTGCTGAGCTAATGAGTGTAAAAAAATCGGATGATTGTAGGCGTTAATGAGAGGTTGTTGGAGTTGATTGGAATGCGGTATGCGAAAGGTGGTTAATGAGGCGAGTTTTGAAGTAGTTTCGGTGGAATAGAAAGAAACAAGTTTATTGCACGAGGAGTAATTGAGATACACGGATGAGAGTGAGAGATAAAAGTGTTTGATGAGATGCGTTGTGAAGGACGTTGAGATGGAGGGGTTTAGAAGGTGCCGAGTCGGCTGTTGACCGGTCGGTGGTTTTGGAAGCGCTGTTCGGAGCTGTTCAGTGGCGCGAGTTTGAGCGGGAGATTGGCGTCGGTGAGGCTCTGAGTGGTTTGTCCGGTGAGTTGGGGAGCGAGGACTTTGCGCTGGCGCTTCCAGGCGCTGGCGGGTTGGACGCAGGGGACGAGCGCGTCGAGGAGGGACAAGTAGCGGAAGTCGTGGGAGTAGTCGGGCTCGGCGCGGACGGGCTCGGCGTAGACATTGATGTCAATTTTGGGGACGGGCTTGAGGAGGAGGTGCTTGGGGTTGACGTGGGGGAGCTTGGACTTGTCGCCCTCCTCGCGGTAGAATTTCTCGAGGGAGCTGAAGGCGATGCGCGGGTAGTTGCCGCTGAGCGTGGAGAGCGAGGAGCGCGGGGAGTAGTCGAGGGGGACGAGAGTGGAGGACGCGGACTTGGAGCCGTGGGGCGCGTACTTGTTGAGTCTTGGGGACGGTTGGAGGAGTTCGGGGAAGGCGGGCGGCGGGAGCTCGAGTGACAGCGAGTTTTTGACGTCGTGGCTCGCGTCGTACTGCCGGCTGCGGCTGAGCACTTCGGTCATGCTGAAGCGCCCGTACTTCTTGGACTCTTGGTTGATCTTGGAGGAGAAGGTGAGCGGGTCGGGCGCGAGGGTCGGGGGGAGGTCGTCGTCGTCGGAGAGGTGCGCGAAGGTGGAGGGGAAGGTGGGCTGGTGTGTGGGCTCCAAGTCGAGCGAGTTCCTCACGCTCTTGCTGGTCTTGGTGTGGAAGTTGGTTTTGAGCGGGCGCTTGAGACTGGCCTCGAGCGCGAGCGGGAGACTGGACCTGCGCGCCTTGAGTTTCTTCTCGAGGTCAGCGGTGCGCATGACTTGGTTGTAGATGGAGTCCTTGACGGTGAGGCTGGCGTTCCTGTGCTGGCGCTGACTGGCGTTCGCGCGTCGCTCAGGCCCCGGAGCGAGGAGCGTGGCGGAGCTCCAGTTGCGCCCGAGGCGCGCCTTGGTCTCGGCGAACTCGTAGGAGTCGGCGACGGAGCACTCGTCGTCGGCGAAGACGGAGTAGCTGCGGCCGCTGCAGCCGGACTGGAGCTCGATGGACGGGCCGGTGGCGATCTCGGAGGCGAGGAGACTGAGGTCGGTGACGTTCGAGTCTGACGCCTGGGCGGAGACGGGCGGCGAGTCGAGGCCGCGCAGTCTGGGGAGCGAGGACGTGGGGCTTTGGACTCCGGCGCTGCGGTAGACCTCTCCGAGCTGGCCGTCGAAGTAGCGCCGTCTCTCCTCGAGGAGCGCGCTGAGCTCGCGCACGCGGTGGATGTCGTGGACGATGAGGCCGCTCTTCTGGAAGTTGGGGAGCGTCATGGGAGGTCGGAGGTCGGAGCGACAGGTGTTAGGTGCACGTGGGAAGGGACTGAGGATGAGATTTTGAGTTTGGAGATGGTGTTGTGGTCGGAGTCCATGGGAACGGAGGGACTGGACTGGGAGTCGGGGCTTGGTTCGGGGAGTGCTGGAGTGCTGGAGAAGGAAGGGGACTGCGTCGGTGCGAGGTGCGCACGGGGCTCGGGATGGAGGTGGAGGGCTGGAGTCGGAGCGGGTGGAGGTGGCTGGAGTGGCGGCGTTGTTCCTGGAGTGTGTTGTTGGAGTGGACTGCGGAAGGGAGAGAGTCGGAGGAGAGCAGAAGCGTGGAGGATACTGCAGGAGGAACATGGACGAAGTGAAAGTGAGTCAAGTGAAGTGAGGTCAAGTGAGGAAAGTGAGATGTGCGTGCGATGGTGGACAGTGGTCGAGGGCATCGTTTGTTCGGGCATCTAAAAAGTGGACACAACGTGAGTGAGATGAGTGAGGACTCGGTGTACGGGCATCGGGGTCAGGTGAACAACAACAACAACTGCGTGGACGGGCACTGCGGGCATTGTGTCAACTGCGACGGGGGGATGCGGTCGCTGGTGGAGGGCGACGAGGAGTCGCGCTCCTTCCAAGGGGCCCCGCAGCTCTTCTCCGACTGCGAGGGCGCTCCCCGCGCTCAGTCTCAAGTCAGTCGAGTGGTCGTCGTCACTTCGGCACTCAACGCGAGCCACACGCTCACGCTCCACCGAATCCAAGTGAAGCAGGAGACGGTCGAGCTCCAGACGGCGGCCGAGGACCTGTCCGTGTCGGCGCCGGACGGGGCCCCGCGCCACAACAACCACCTCCTGGACGACGACGTGGAGTCGCAGTCGCCGAAGGAGACGACGCTGACGGTGATCGTGCCCCAGAACGACTCGTCGGAGGACGCGCAGCTGCTGAGTCCGAAGCTGTCGCCCGGGGGCATGTCGGGCATGATGGACGCTCAAGAGTTCCGCGCGCTCCAGCAAGAGTCGGGCGGGTACCAGGCGCTGAGCTCGGTGAACGGGCGGATGTCGCCGCAGGGCTTCAGTCCGGGCACCACGGCGTCGCAGTACGCCACGCTCACGCCGCTCCAGCCGCTCCCGCCCATCTCGACAATGTCGGACAAGTTCGCGTACGGACACGCGGGGAACGTGGCCGGCTCGTTCCAAGTGATGCACAACAACGGCCTGGCCAACCTGGGCCTCGGGGTCAGCTCGCCTTACTCGTACGACAAACTGTCCTCCATGTCCATGAGTCCGCCGCACTACTCGTCGCCGACGAACGGCCTCGGCCAGCACCAGCCGTCGCCGTCCATGTCCCCGCACCACTACAACGGCCTCTCAGCCTCCCCCAAGCCCCTCTCCCCCAACGGCTACGACGCCTACGCCCCGCGCGACCTCCGCGCCTCCCTCCACCCCGCGTCCCCGTCCCCGCCCAACAACTCGCATCCCCACTCGCCGCCCAACCATCACCAGCTCCAGGCCTTCGCCTCCGGCGCCCCCTCCGCGCTCACCTCACAGCTCCCCCACAACGGACTCGCCATCCTCAGTCCGCACCCCTCCGAGCCCGACAACTCGCCCCCGCTCGCCGGAGCCACCGCCGTCGTGGTCACGCACCGCGACGCCGCGTCCCCACCCACCTCCAGCCCCATGTCCATGACCAGCGTCATGTCCTCGTCGCCCCACCTCCACTCCACGCCCCAGCTCACCACGCACGCCGCCGTCATCACGCAGCACCACCCCCACATCACCCACACCGCGCACCAGCAGCACCCCCAAAGCGTCAGCGTCGGCCCCGCCATCGTGCAAACAGTTCAAAGTCACCACGCGCTCCACAAGCCCCCCGCGGTCCAGCCCACCGTCAACCTCACGTCTACGCCTGCCGGCTCAGGGAACAGCGGCGGCTCGTCCATCTCCGGCTCCGGGGAGCTCGAGGAGATCAACACCAAAGAACTCGCCGCCAGAATCAGCGCCGAACTCAAGCGCTACTCCATCCCGCAGGCCATCTTCGCCCAGCGCGTCCTCTGCCGCAGCCAGGGCACGCTCTCCGACCTCCTCCGCAACCCCAAGCCCTGGTCCAAACTCAAGTCCGGGCGCGAGACCTTCCGTCGCATGTGGAAGTGGCTCCAGGAGCCGGAATTCCAGCGCATGTCCGCCCTCAGGCTCGCAGGTCAGTCTTTTCTCTTTGCCCTTCGTCGCTCCTTCCATCCCCGTCCCATTACCACCGAACCATCCTCTAACGACCGCCGCTAACGCTCCCGTAATTCCCTACCATTTTATACACACTTGACTTCCAAACTGTCTCACTCTCCATTCCAAACTCCACAAATCACACTCCCGCACTCCTAATCTCCCCATTCAACATCCTCCGCTCAACCATTTCAAACCTTTCAAACTCTCTCTCCCAAACATCTCCATCCATCTCCAATAACCACGACAACGCGAAACATCCAAGTCATTTTCATTTATTTCCTCATCTCAGCTGAGAGATAGACGGAGCATTTCCAATTCCGCACTTTCCCTTCCACCATGGAGCATGAGAGCGTTTAAAGACGAGCACGGAGGATTGTGAATGGAATTAAGAAGGGAGTAGGAGAAATGGCTTGGTTGTGTACATGTCTACTGTGTATATGTATGGATCTGATAGGAAAAGCAACTGCGACTCGGTGTACAGTGGGAATTGTAGATGAAGTGGTAGGCGGGAAATTGAGAGGAGAGTAGGGCTTGGAAATTGGAGTTTGTTGGATTGTTGAGGATTGTTGGGTGACGCATGCGGAGGTGGAGGGAGTCAGCTGAGAGGAGTTGTGTGAGGGAGCGGAGGAAGTGAGTGACGCGTTGTGTCCGTGGCAGTTGGTGCGTGGAGCGGTGCCTGGCGCCGCGTGCCACTCGCTCCCTCGGTCCACTCCCGCCCCCTCCGGTGCAGTGGTGGAGAGTTGGCGGCTGGAGAGCGAGAGATGGTGCGAAAGAGGAGCCGTGCGTCCCTGGCACCTCGGCCTGTGGATGCGAGCGGGAACTCCACGCTTCCCGCTCCTGCCCTTCATGCTCCGTCTTGATTTTTTTCTTGCTTTTGGTTTTATGTTCCGTTCCTCGCTTCTGTCGCTGGACTTGGTAGGAGCGGAGAGACCCTCGGGACGCTCGACGCACGGGTCACACGGGTCACATGGGTCGCACGGGTCACACGCCTCTCACGCCACCGGCCAGCACCCGAGACTGGACGAGATTCCAGCCTCTCCGCCGCATCACGACGACCAGGACTTTTGTGGCTTCGGTGAGTCTTTTCTCTCGCCCGCACTCACTGTCCCCAGCACGTGTCTCCCTCCCAGTCCCACCAACAATCGCAGGTGCTCTGGAATTGTTGTCGCCCGTCGCCATGGGAACGGTGGGCGGAAGAGAAGCTGGCCGTGCCTGGCTCGAGAGGAGCGAGTGACGGCGAGAGCCTGGCACGGATTGTTGCCTGCTCTCGCTTTGTCCTCGCCATTGTTCGTTCCGTGCCGTCGCCTCCGTCTCGAGCGACTCCCTTCCCCAGTCCTCCCACGAGTTCCCACGCGTCTCTCATTCTCTTTTCTCTTTCCAGGGAAGCCGACGATGCACTCGTCGTCGTGCATGCAAGTGAACCTGGGCTTCAACTGCAGCTCCGACGACCAGACGCTGTCAGGCATCGGTAAGTGGAGATGGTTTTGAGGTAATTGCGCGGAGGTAATGCGAAGGGAAGCGCCAAGTCTCTCCCGACTCTCTTATCCTCGTCACGCTCCGCTGCTCCGACTGCGTGTGCCAAGTGCGGACGCTGCCAAGAGCATTTCCTCTCCACGCAGCTGACTCATCCCGGCAATGTGCGGTCGTTAGGAGCGTGATGGGACATTGATGTGGAGCAGCTGGGCCGAGATTACCCTCGCATTCCCCTAATCGCCTCTAATGGCAAATCGCTTCCAGCTCCTAATTGCCTCTTCTTTGTTCCAGCGTGCAAGCGGAAAGACGATCAGACGACGCCAGCGAACGAACATCCCCCCGCGCCCAAGAAGCCCCGCTTGGTCTTCACCGACCTCCAACGCCGCACTCTCCAGGCCATCTTCAAGGTAAGCGAGCGACTGAGTGCGGCCTCGGGCGGATCTCATCACTTTGTTTGTTGCAGGAGACAAAGAGGCCGTCGAAGGAGATGCAGGTGACAATCGCCCGGCAGCTGGGCCTCGAGCCCACCACCGTCGGCAACTTCTTCATGAACGCGCGGCGCCGGTCGATGGACAAGTGGAAGGAGGAGAACGACCCGAGCAAGGTCACGTCGGGGTCGAACGGAAGCTCTTCAGCGTCCAACGCGTCCAACCAAACTTCCAGCTCGACCAGCTCGAGTCAGCAGCAACTGAGTCATCTGGCCGGAGGACAAGCGGTGCACGTGACGCAAGTGGTCACGGTGCACCACACCGGACTCGCCGCACAAAACAATGACAACCTCCACTCGTCCGAAGCCTTGTGACACACCCCCACGCACACCCAGCCCATCACGCTCTTTCTCAAGTAGCCTTCAGCCCAGGGTGAGGAACGGATTCTAGTCTCGCCTTACTCAACTTCCGCGCTGTCAACGATCAAGCATTCCACAGAGAAGCATTCCACCAAGTCTAGTCCCTCAGTCCCTCTAGTCTCCGCACCAAAGTCTAGTCCACCCAAGTCAAGTATTAGTCCCGTCTGCAGTGTCTAGTCGCCCCACCACTGCACCTTCCAGCTCCCTCATCTACATATCACGAGTCACACATCGACCCAACTCACGCGCAGTCACCTTGACAATAATCCAGACACCCACGCACGGCCCCTCACCTGGGAGGAGCGCAGTCTGTGTAAGTCTCGTGTCCGTACAACCTCCTCCCGCCTCCGGCTCCTCCAAGTGCAAACCATTGGCAATAATCCTTTTAGTCACTCACCCAGTCCCACCAACCGCACCAATATTTCCCACTACTTAGTCTAGTCATCTCAAAGTCATTAACCACCACTCACGTCCTCAACCGCTTTTCTACTCTCACTCTACTCCCGTCCCTTTTATTTTCCAACTACGGCGAGAGAGAGAGAGAGAGAGTTCCACACTCACTTGCACCAATCATTTCAACAAGTGCCACTTTATCACCAGATGTAAGCCGGTCCTCAGAGTCACTTCCTTCCTTCGTCACTCGGACACCGGGTTCGTTGTGACCGGAGGTGGACAGCCATTTTGGAAGCTGTTCCAGTCAGCGTTAGGAACAGATGGAGGAAGTGAGGAAGCGTGGGACAGTGAGTTGTGGACGTGAGAGTGGCGTGAGAAGATGGTGCAGGTGTGTGATAAGGAAGAGAGTGCGAGGTAGGACTGGATGAAGGGGAGTTTCGAATGCATTTGGAGTGTGGATTGTAGTTTGGTAAGGGTGAGAATGTGAGAGTGTAGTTTGAATGGATGGGCGAGTGCGTGTACTTATTAGTTAGGCTGTGTGTAGGTAGGAAGTGTAGGCGTAGGGACGGAGGAGCGGAGGGGCCGTTTGTGATCGCGTCGAGTTGTTGTGAGGCGCGTGTTGAGTGTGGCTGTGGTTAGCGTACAGCACTAGGGTAAGTTATGGTTAATTGTAATTAGTAAGTGCAAGTGAGTAGCGTAGAGATGTTCCAGGATTAGCGTAAAAAACCACTCAGCACTCACAACTGCTCTCGTGTGGGAGTGGACGTACACACCTTCCTGTAGCCACCGTAGCAGTACCAATTATCAAGTCATCTACTTAACACTTACTTAATATGCTACTTAATTACTTATGTCCTTTTGTGAATCCTTGACAAGTTCAAGTTACTCTTACCAAACATTATTATACCGTAATTCTAGGCAGCCGTAATCATCGTAACTACATGGTACATGATAATTATACACGAGCAAATATATGCTATGAGTACATTATAAACATATACATTCTTGTAGAGGATTAAATTATACCTAACTTATTAACAAACATCTCAAGTCTTTCAATCATTTCCGCAAGCATCCCAAAGTCCCAAACCTCCGAGGCTAATCTCCAGCAACAGGTCATTAATTACTCCCGCCACGCACGGCATTTCCTCATTCCTTCTCTTCCAGAAGCGCCTTCTCACTCCTCATGACCACCGCCTGCATCCTTCCGAGTGCTCCTACGTCGTCGTAGTTCCTCATCACCTCGACAATTAGCCCTGGCTTTGGTGCAAAAGTCATTCGGCAGTACGTAGTGCCTGCGACGACAAGTTCTAGAAGCGCCCTCCGACACCAAATCACCTTCTACTTTCCTTCCAACACACACATCCGTATCCAGCATCTCTCGATCCGGGCATTGCCAAACGGCTGCTGTTCCCCACACATGGTTCCCGTCTTTAAGCGCTCCGGTCGTTAGTTCTCCACTTGTTGAAACCCTCGAGTGGAACAACAGCTCGGCCATCACTTTGAAAACAACAGAAACGTGAGTCACAGTCCAAAATTTGACGGTATTCTTGTAAACAAAAGCAAGTGCATGGAGAGCTAAAAACATATGATGTTTCGCATCTTTCTAGCTAATCGTTCCATCCATCGCATTCAAGTCCTCGGGTGCTGTTTCCTTCAGCTCCAAGCAAGTGGTTTTCCCGGCTCCCGGCTTTTCTCAAATAATTATTCAAACCAAATTAATTCAGTCAAGGTCAAAGTGTGACTACATATTTAGACCATCGTCCAGCTTCTCAATTTCAATCTCGTCTGTAGGTCAACATTAGAATGTTGGCGCTTTTCTGCGGCGAGAAAAACCTTAGGCAGCTAACACTAATGGCGTCACTATTTTTTCCCAATTTTAGGACCCACCCACCCCCATTCTCACACGCTTAGCATGGGCTTAAGTGACTATCTTTAACATTGTCTATCACTTCTTACAGGTATGACACCCCCCATACAGACAGTGACGCCATTAGTGTTAGCTGCCTTACACGTTACAAATAAATATTAAGTGAAGATCATTGTAGCCAATAATGTCAGTTCGACATTTTTTGCAGGCTTATACGAACAAAAATGTCCGCTCAACTTAATTTGCTAAACTTGAACTT
>JAAXYX010001159.1:0-25808 GCA_036851915.1 Ptenothrix huangshanensis
ATGTCATTTAGACAATGCAAGTACAAATACAAGTGCATGTACATGTGTGTATGCTTCCGAGAGGATAAGTAGTAGGTACAGATAGGGTTAGCATTGCCATATACATATACGTATAGGTATTTGTGTGAGTAAAAACTAACTACATATGTAGATCTTTATAATGACGAGGAGGATATGCTTATGCTATACTATGCTATAAGTTAAGGTTCTACCTACGTACATATCCCTGTGGAACGCATAGTCGTTTACAACTAAATACGTCCGTTTTCTACTAGTGTATAGTGCAGGGAGAGAGAAACACGTTTATATTCGTAATCACGCTGTTATTTCCCCCGTTTTTGCTGGTTGGATGAGATGAAACGTGCAGGGATTGGACGGTGGACCACAATAGACCGCAACCACAGAGAGACAGCATCCCATCCGTAAAAGTTTCATACTTTTCATACTTGCTCACCAAATAACACTGTTACTCTTATCGTTGGACCTTACGACTACGACTAGAAGAGAAGGAATAAGATTCCGAGACAATTATTAATGTGCTTGCAAACATTCTTTTATTCTCCCCTTTCATTCTTAATCGATGTAGTCACCGGACCGAGAGCCGCATCCTAGAGTAGTGTCTAAAGTCCCACATTTCCACTTAAAGGCATCCACTTCCTTTCTCCTTGTACCCTTTTATCTTCACGATTCTCATTACAACTTGACACTTATCATTAGCCCATTCAAATTTTCAATCGCATTCAATCAATTTGTTAATAAACAGACAATTAATTATTTAGTTAATTTCACAGCGCATCCGTATTAGTACCTCGATCACGAGCATTTCAATTCTACTATAGTCATTTTCTCTACAGTATTCCTGTCTTATCCTTAGATTCCCAAGACACGATTTGTTTAGTCTAAAGAATACTATTCAGAATAAATGGATGAGTTATTATATTATAATTATTAATTATACATCTATATATGCTTTCCATTGTATACACAGCAAACTACATTTTTCCATGATAATTACATTTCCTCTCACCAGCCCATACTCCTTAAATCGAGAGAATAATGTTTCGCGTCAAAAAATGAGGAATCAGCGGAAGTTGAGCCGGAGATTTATCGTAAATTTCCAATTCGATTCCAAGATATTCACGGAGCAACGAACCTGTAAAGGATTCTAAACATGTAAACATGTTGTCTTGGACGAAGGTGTCGTAGCAAACATTGTCATTTTTCTAACGTTACATTGAGCCAAGGTACTTTATAACTGTGACATGGAAAAAAGCTGAAAAGCTTAGGAGCAAAAAACCTTTAATGTGAGAAATGCTACCTAGTGCTTGTGGAAGTGTAAACGGAGCTAAAATCCGTACTCTGTTTCTAGTCTCTAAGCTTACAATGGAAAATTGACATGAGGCAGTTGTCACGGTTTCCAATCTTGATTGTTTGAGAGTCAAAGGCGTATCCAGAGCATATCTTTATGTGTAGGTATAATTATAGGTATAAATTAAGGAAGGAGAAGAGAAAGAAGGAAAAGGAAAGATGAAGAAGCTAGACTTGCTCATGTAAATATAGACTACTTATGTAGAATGCATGTAGGTACCTAAGAAAAGAGCTTTGAGTCAAGGAAAATTCACAAAGTCAATTTAATCCCTATTGGAAGCTCAGAGGACAGAAGTTGGCGTTAGGAGTCAGAGGAGATACTTGAACATTGTTTGAATTTGTTGTTATTTTTTCGTGTAGTCTGTGAAGGTGATTAATTGCTGTGAATTTGAGTGTGCTCCATTATCATACAAAGTGTAGAATGTACGCATCACTTTTCCTGCGGCTAATGAATGTTTTTCCTCGACAATAAAGTAAAAGAGACTCCTTTTTGACAATAAATTATGCAACACCTCATCCATGACACAAGATTTTCTTCTCTCCTTCCTCAAAATCCATAATATCTTGCTATTCCCCAGTCAACTCTATAGACTATGTCGCTCTCTCGCTCGCCCGCTCGCACTTAACAACAAAGCGCTTTGCATCCTCAACTGTGTATTCAACCAGGCCAGGCCATGCCAGGCCAGGCTAGAACCAGGTTGTTTGGATGACGACGGCGATGACGATGACGAGGAGACGAGACGACTCAAGACTTGACTCGATCACTGCTTTCTTACTTCCTTCACGGTCTCAATAGTGGTAGCAGTAGGAGTAGCAGCAAGGAGCAGTAGAAAAATGCTCCCATCCAACTCCAATTTTCTACCTATAACCTATATGCATATCTATTGTCCTACCCACTCCTATTTTTCAAATGTCATGTGATCCTTCCCGTACTTCCGCCTCTACCATTTATGCTTATTATTTGTTCAAAGAAAGGGGAAAAATGAAAGGAATGAGAGAGCTCCATTTCACATCCATCTCGACGCTGTTTCTCCTGCAAGAGTACAAGACTACAATGCCCACAGATTTGCTGTAGCATCCCTTCCCATCATGCATTTAGCAAATGTATGTAGGTATGTTGGTAAAGATTTTATTGAAAAATATATAAATAGTAAAAAAGATTATAAATTATACTAATGGCAACATTTTGATAAGAAAAAAAGCAATAAAGCAGACATAACGTGAGTGTTCTTGTAAGTACCAGAAAGATATCGACGATGAATCACATACAAACTCGTTATTTTCTTTCATATCCCGCTCCATACCATACGATACCATACGATACAATAGAATACAATGCGAAGTACAATGTGCCTCTATGTATGTACCTATGCACCTACAGAGTTGACTCGCACTCAGTCAGTCCAATCCAGCCAAATGAAACGAAACCCAACCAACCACGTAGAAAAGTCATCATGAGAGGTAGCGGGTAAGCTTTTGTGTGTATACCTATGCCAAAGCCAAGGAATAAGGTGTGTCAATAGTGTCCCATACCAACATCCATTCAAGGTCTGGAAGAGAAGCCATGAAAACCAAAAGTGAATTTTTCAGTTCCATTTCACCAACTCGTTCAATTGATCGTTGGTTAGTATTTTAGAGATCGACATGAACGCATTTGGTAAAGCTGGAGAGCTTACGACTACTTTAGGAAGAGGGAGGGAGGGATATATTTCGAGAAGGAGTTTGAATTCCAAATATACATATACATGTGTGTTTGCATGCCAGGAGCTTGGAGAGGAGAAAGGAGAGCATTGAAAGATTGAAACATTGAAAAACATTGAAAAAACATGTAATGCGTAAAACGGGTAATCGAGATCGAGATACAAAGCCCATAAGGCCCACGTACTCTTATTGAAATATATAGGTACTTGTGAAATCTTATTGCTCGTAGTTGTCGTTGTTTCTCCTCCGCTCTTAGCTTTGGTTTTCTTTGGTGAGATTATATTGATGAGGGAAAGCTCATTCAGTCATAGATTTATTCCAACTTCTCCACCAGAAATCCTTGCTCCTTCCTATTTTCATCGAAACTAAGTCCAGAGGAGAGTCAAAGCCAGAGCCAGCTAGAGATCCACTGAGAATCAAAGTAAGCAATCAGAATGAGGAGTCAAAAAACATTCCCTTACTTACTCTCCCTTTCCTCTCTCTCTCTCTCTCTCTTTCTCTCTCCATGCTAACTCTTCTCCCACTTCGTCTGCCATAAAAATGAATACATTTTCCACCACTACTTTCGTCTCTAGTTTATTCTCCCAGTCCACGCCGTTGTCTTCTGCTCTTTCCTCTGTACACTTGGAGTAACCAACTACCAAGTGCAACTACTACCCACCTACCCACTTTTATTTTATTCCCTATCGCTGTCGTCGAGCTTTCACTTAAATGCCACTCGGTTCTCTCTCTCTCTCTCTTTCTCTTCTCAGACGCCCATTGAGCCTTAGACGTCTTGAGGACACGGGGCAGATGGCCAAACAAAAGCAAAATAACTGTGGTTCATGGTGAAACTTCCCAAGTGCCTAGCTCCATGTGATAACACACTTTCTCTCTTTTCTCTTTTCTTCATCCTTCGACTTTCTTTCTTTCTCTTTGTCCATTGAGGAGTACTTCACGGCTCACTATGACTCTCAACTACAATCCAAATACTAAGAAGACCAGCAAATAAATTCATAGTCCCTCAGGAAACGTATTCACTGTCGTTCTCTAACTGTGACTCTGACTCTCTCCCGCATTCTCCATCTTGTCTCCACACAGTGTAACACTGTTACCATTAAATATGTACGTACATATTTAGTACATATTCATTCAGACGTCCGGACCCACTATCATTTTCTACAGCTTTTGATCAGAATCTCAACAAGATTTCGACTGACAAGAGAAAGAGAAGAGGAACAGGATACAGACTTGCTCTCTCTCTCTCTCTCTCCTCTCTCTCACCGTGATACTCATACATCAATAATAGATACCCACTGGAATAAAAATCCTTCCTCTCTTCCTTCTCCTCCTATGTAGGATGTAGGATAGTCCAGTGGAAAGCAAAAGTTTTTCTCCCTTGCCTCCACCATGTTCATACAAGTGCATGTGAGCACATGGAACAACGTGTGGACACGATTCCCACAATTTCAGTCTTGGATAAAACCAAGGAAACGAGTTCAAGTCCAATGATGTCCAAGTCCGAGTCCGAGTGGAGTAATATATTTTTTCTCACTCTATTATCTTGGGATTGGAACGGCTGGAGCTGGAACATGAACTGGAACTGGAGCTGGAGCTGGAGCTGGAGCTGGAGCTGGAACGGTTCAGAGAGAGAATTCACTGCTTCGTGGTCAAAGATCATAAGCACACACTTGGACTTGTTTTGGAAGACGAGGAAGTTGAGGAAAGGAAGAGCATCGGAGAGGGCAAGAGAATCATGAATTGAAGAGGAGAAAATTGAAACATCTGAGTGGGGCCAGAATGACTAGAAATGACCAAAGTGTGATGATTTCATTGTCGTGAGAATCCCAGTCAAGATACTCTGTAATGAAAGGAGAGAATGGCGAACGACCGGAAATTAAACCCTGTTTTGTATTTTCCGCCCGCTCTGTTTATTCTCCTTCTCACTCACTCAGTCTGTCTCAATCGTCCTTTCCCCGTTTCTCTTTCGCTCTCTTTCTCTTACATTGTGGTGGCTAATAGCATTGCCAGTTAATATATTTACTCCTTTCCGCTCACTTTTCAATTCCCCTGCTCCGTACATATTATGTAGGTAGGTATATATCTATCTACTATCTACACTATGTCTATACTCCATGCAACAGTATCTTCACGGATACACTCACCATGTTCACTCTTCACATTCTGCATCTTACTTGACGCTGACACAGAAGATTTACATGGAAACCCATTGCACTGCATTGGAACTACCTATGTATGTACATGTTTGCGAGCATTTCCACAGCTTTCCATAGTTACAGTTATCTTCATCTCGACTGGCCATGTCATTTGACATGATGATAGTTACTGCCCTTTCACTAACCATTTCCGACGATGGATATGTTAATGTTGGCCTTCATGTTCAGTGTACCGGCGCGCATTCCAGTTCTGGTTCCAGTTCCAGTTCCTCTCTCAGACTACTCTCCGTAACCGAATTGACTACTATGTACATAGGTACCTTGGGATGTATCGTGGATCGAGTGTCCCTATAGGGACTACAGTGATAAGTGTATTAGTATGTACGTAAGGAGGTATCTATACACATGATGTGCTCATGTTTATGCCGAGTCATCTAGTCATTTTCACTCCAGTCCGTCGTTAGTCGAGGCTCATTTTAAAGCAAATAGCCTTTCGCGAAATACACTTATAAGCAATTACCTGAGAAAAGTCATTGTAGTAGTTATGTATTTCCTTGAGCCTAGTAGTGCTGCCGTACACATAAAAGTTGAATGATGAAATGCCCAATATGCACCAGGATACATACATTGTTGCCCACCATACACTTTTAACTGTCTCCATATGAACTGTAAGTGAACTTTGAGAAAGTAATAGAAAAATTCAATTATTTTCCTACGGCTCTATTCAATTAGCAGCCTTTATAATTCCCACGTACCCATATTTCCCATCTACATGTACACTGTACATAGTAGATCAGCGATAAGACCATTTTTCCTGAGCACTTGAAAGCGAGTAGCATTATGCATTTGTGACGACATCTCTCCTAGTAATTAGATAATATGGAAATTCTAAGGTGTACTTTAGCTATAAGTCCCAGGCAAGGATACGGAACCGAGTCAACGTATCTTTGTATCCTGACGAATGAAAAATGCCAATTTATTTTCAGATTCTCTTCAGTATTGATTCCGACAGCGTACATACATACATACTTATATACATAGCTTCCTTTTTTAGCTCAAAGGAAGTAAAAGTTAGCAGACGAATATGCTTTTGGATGAATTAGGAAGTTGAGAGAGAGAGAGAAGGAAAATGTATGGGGAGTAGAGAAGCTGGGACGTATTATTAGCGAAAGTTGATGTGGATCTTTTAACAAAGTCAAATCAAATTAAGCTTAAATGAAATGACATGAGCTGGATGGTTCTTGTATTTGTCGAGTTAGTGGGCGAAATCAGGCTGTTGAAGACCCACGGGCACTACATCAAAGCAGAAAGTAGAGAATTGGAATATCCGAATCCGAAAATGTTATATCATACAGAAAACTCACACCCTTCATCCCACCCGCTTCATTTCACCTCGATCTATCTTCTCTGTTCCCTTTCCCACACCGTCCTTTTCATTCGGAAAATTTGAGGAGGAGAATGAGGAGGAGGAGGAGGTGGAGGATAAATGTGTCCGTGTAGTTTGTAGATGGAAGTGGTAGTTATTGCAAGTCCATTTACTCAACCATATTGATGATGACACTAATACACCTTTCAAATTTCCAACTGCCCTTTCATGGCATCCTATCCCCTTACCCTGCCCTGTTGTTCTTTCCTTGTCTATCAAATACCCTCTCACATTACAAAACACTACGTTTCTGCCAGAGCTACAGCTTTCGCTTTTGCAACTGTAGCTGCTCGGCTTCAAAAGGCTGGCTTAACACAAACCAAACCAATGAGATGAAAAGAGAAGGTCCTGGGTAAATTTCAACCTAAGTACACTGCAAAAAATGAGATTCTTTAAATACGAAAAAAACGCATCTAAAACGTCAAAAACACAAATTAGGTATTTAAGCACGATTTTGACCACAGTTAGGATGTATCTTATGCACATAACTAATGCATTAAAATGCGTCTTGGTGAACTTAAGATGCTTCCAATTTTTTAAAAGTGTCAAAAATATATGATCATGTCTGCTCATGTTTAAAAATTTAAAATTTTCAAAATTTTACGAGAATGTCATTTTAAAACATTTCAAAATTTCATAAATTCCCTATTTCAAAACGTTCAAAATGTTGCATAAATACGCTATTTCAAACTTTTAAAATTTCATAAATTCCCTATTACAAAATATTAAAAAACTGCATAAATGCACTATTTCAAAACGTTCGAAAGTTCAGAAATTCACTACTTTAAAACTTTCGAAATTTTAGAAATTCACTATTTCAAAACGTTCAAAGTTACAGAAATTCGCTATTCCAAAATTTTCGAAATTTTATAAATTCGCTATTTTAAAATGTTCAAGAATTCCATAAAATCACTATTTCAAAACGTCCAAAATTTCATTAATTCACTATTTTAAAACGTTCGAAATGTCATAAATGTGATGTTTCAAAATGTCCGAAATTTCATAAATTCATTATTTCGAAATGTTCGAAATTTCATAAATTCGCTATTTTAAAAGGGCCAAAATGGTCAAAATTTTATAAATTCACTATTTCAAAAGGGTCAAAATGGTCAAAATGTTATAAATTCACCACTTCAAAATTTAATAAACACTACGCACCTTAGACTGTTGGATGCGTTTTAGATGCTCTTTCAATGCGTTTAAGATGCACTTTATGCGAACTTGGGATGCATCCTAACTGCGTTCATAATTACACCTAACACAATTTCGTTTATGATGCCTCAGTTTTTACAGTGTACCTAGGTACACGTATCTTCCAATAGAATCAACAACCAATACAAAATCTCCTCATCCAGATCCTGATTCTCGTGCAATGTGCATACTACAAGGGAACACATCTGGAATCGGTATTTAAAGACGCAAACATACATAGCACGGCACTTTTAAGATTCGACTTTGAACCAAACCCCGCACATGCACTTAACCCTGCCTCTGACTAAAAGTAATCTGACAAAAATCATGGCTTTGAAGTGATTTGTAAGAAAAATGAAAAGTGATCAAATCTAGTCACTTCATCGTAGCTTTGACTTGATCCGCCATTGTCTAGCTTTTTGTTCCAATTCCTTGTTCTAACCATCAAGGGAAAAGTTTGGGTTGCAGAAGGTCTGTGAAGAAGCAAAACTTACAACTTTTTGGTGACGTTATTTGAGTTTAATGAAGTTGTAAAGCTTTACAACTTGAGCGACCGTAGGATACCTAGAGACAGAATATACATAAGCTCTTGACTTGAGTTTGAGCTTGCATGAGCATATGGCAACTTAGACATTTTACTTGAGATGCCTAGACATTGTTTCTTCTCCATTGTCGCCTCAGTTTAAAGAGAATGTGAACGGCTACGGAAACTAGACACGCTTGAAATACAATACAATACAATACAGTAGAGTAGCGTACGACCTGCCCTAGTACAACTGACGATAATGATACCAGTGGCAGTTTCAGGGCATACAGGGCAGGGCAGAACAGAGCAGAACAGAACAGAACAGAACAGAGCAGAGCTAAGCTGAGCTTTCTTAAGTCCTGCTCCTAGGCCAGTATATACCTTGCAAGGCTAAATTCGGTTCCCAATGGACCGAAAGGAATTCATGGACAAATGAAGATAGGTGCCAGAGTGAGAGCCAGAGCCAGCGAGCTAAGGAAAGAGAAACGGTTGGAGCATCCCATCCCATGATGGTGATGAATAGGCTAGCCGATGATGAGGTATAAAGACGAGGTAAAAGTCGGAGTTGGAGTTAAGGTTAGATTTAGAGGAGCGAGTAGAATAGCGAAAGTAAAAGGACGTAAGAAGAGAAGCGAAAGTAAAGTAAAAGAACAAGTCGAAAAATGAAGAGCCAAAGAGTTGAAACACTTGAAGTACTTTTTGGTAATGTGATAACACATTACATCATCTTTACGACTGTCTAATTCTATTAGGGCTCTGTAAAATCCAGCTCTTGTGAAAAACGAGAAGGGGAAATGGAGATAACGTTTTTTCTCTCGTTTCTCTCTGACTCTTTTTCTCGTCGGCCAACTTACGCTACTAATTCTAACAAGGATTCACCTCAAGGCATTCAGTCCGCTTTTCCTCTCTCTCTCTCTCTCTGTTCCTCAATAGTCTGATCCTCATAACAAGACATTAAAAACTCATTCTCGAACCGCATTTGAGTGAACTAGTCCTTTGTACCGAGGAATATTCACAGACACATGCTGAGCTCTCCTTCAAGCAAGCTTCATCTTTCTATGGATTCAATACTAAGGAAAAAGCCAAAGCCAAAGCCAAAGCCAAGGTAGCATTGCATTGTAAAAGTGTCTTGAACGTGAGAGTCCATAGTCCATATTATATGCGTACGTACCTAGGTATATACATTAGTTGCGAGGAGGAATCCCAACAGGAAGACTGCCACTGCTACTGCCACACTATTAGGTACTATTCCAGTTTTACTCTCTCCATTAGTCCTGCGTTCGTCCTTTAGTCTTTCCCTTTCCCTTTCCTACGGATACGGATTACAATACAGCTGCAACAAATATGCAAGACATCATCAACTAATCAAATTATCTTCATAGCTTGCGCTTATCTTTTATAAAATCCACTTTCATTATTCTCCCAAGTATTTTCTCGTATTCCGTCTTCTCCGTGAGTGCTACTAACTACCACAGTTGTCTAATGCGTTCCTTTGGGCGCTCGGCTGTGTGTAGACTTGCGACATGCCACAGCGAATAATACCTCCGTAATAAGGACGTTTTGTCGAAAGTTTCTCATTATTATCTGACAAATTCATACATTGCCAATGTGATTGTCGTTGTCGTTGTCGTTGTCGTTGTCATTGTCATTATCATACCATACCATACCGTAGCATAGCATAGCATACCATACCATACCATACCATACTGTCACGTCATTGACACATGGAATCAAACTGCTCCGCCGAGAGGAGCTGTCACGGGAAGCCCATTATCTAAAAATCCTCTTTCTTCGTCTCTATACACATTCTAGTTTTTCCTTTCTTCCTTTCCTTCTCTACCTCCTCACCCTTATTAGAATTTTGGTATAAGTAGGCCGTGGTTGAGTGGCTGAACACCACCCAGATGAGATGTCTTTGGTAGTCAATTATCCTAATGCATTTACTAGACGTACCTAGGCATCCCAGTTGTACGATTGCAGCACTTACTTGTTGTCTCCGATGAAAGAAATTTGGCTTGTTCTTGTGTCTTTGAGAAGCTCCTCAAACTACGGATGTTTCATTCCGATTCCAATTCCAACTCCAACTTTCCTATAAGGACTTTAAGGGGTTAGGAACGTATGCAAAGACGACAAAGGGGACTGGAACGCATACTGATTTTCTATGTATGTATAGGTACTTACCATTGGTATGTACCCTGGCCACGGGGAATCCTCTATGCATTACCTATGATACAGGGCCTGATGCGATGAAAGTCTTTGGAATATGCAGCGGAAGTTGATCTATCTAACAAAGTACGTCTACGTCCAGCAATTCGCTCATAGATGAATTTCGAATAGGTGTAGACGGAGGAAGGAATTTAAGCTGGAGGAAAATAAGCTGCTTTATGTGCGATTAGTATGCAGAGCACATCACGTAATAGATTATATCATTACAGAGGAATGGATCCTTGCTGTTAAACGTTTGCGTGTCTAGTTGTCGGTTGCCTGGTGCTGGTGCTGGTTCTGGTTCTGGTTCTAGTTCTGGGCCGGGCTCTAGTGCATTATCATCACAACCTTATGTATAGGTTGGCCATGGCATTGACGTTCACACTAGGAATATTGTATATAGCACCGGTCCCGGTCCTGGTCCTGGTCCTGGTCCTGGTCCCGGTGCCGGCAACAGCAACGGTACCGATGACGGCTCTCCTATATTCTTCCTTACTTGCTTGGAAGCAAAGTAAAAGTACGCCAGCAGAACTAGTTAGAGTTGAAAGCATTCATAAGTAATGAACTTTTCCACAGTGGATCATGAGATTTTGAAGCAGGAACTAGCTGTCCTTTAATTAAGGTAGACCCGAGAGCATTAATCTCTCTTTCCTTTGAAATCCCCAACTCCTTTTCATTGGTTCCACGTTCTCTACATACCTACACGACATACTTCCTTGTACACGTTCATAAGTATGTAGGTACACTACTCCTAGAACATTACAGCATGGATGCATGGATATCGGAGATGGTGGGAGTTTAGATAGACGATGACGATGACGATGAGGACGACGAGGACGGCGGCGACGACGACGACGACGAGAAGCTTAATTGTAGCCTGACCTCATTAATACCTTATTCCACATCCACGTAGGTAATCTATAGTCAGATAGTAAGGAAGAGTAGTAAAAGTACGGGAGATAAGAGAAAGGGAAGGGAAATACCTTCATCCTGGTGCTTGTCTTGGTCTTGGTCTTGGTCTTGGTCCTGGCCCTGGCCTTCTGATTATTCACGTAAGCAAAGCACATTCTCATCCGAAAAGACGGATTTCTCACAACCTTTCCTTACATATACATACGGTATCATCATAATGTGGAAATTATACTTTTTTCCCTGATGGCAATTCTAAATTAATGTGGCGGAATTATGGGGGGAAAGCAATAAAATCTTACCTATATCATCACTATCGCCTTTTTTGTCACTAATATAATTTTAAACCTATGTTTCAGCTCCCTCCTGCTTCAGGATTTGTCTTTTCTGCCGACATGACAAAAACATCTTTGGTCATGTACCTACCTACCTATGTACATATATCCACCTACTACATATGTATATGTTATATGTTAAAAGTACCTACTCAACTTTTTTATAAACCAAACTTGTGTTCAGAATCCCATAGAAAATGTCGTTAGAACAGGTTAAACTAGGTCCATAATCAGACTGTAACTGTAGTGTGAGGTGCTGAAAATTGCCCCTGAAGATTGTTACATTTACAGTAGCATGGCGCTAAACGCAAGTAATTAGGTGTTGGAAATCCTATTGGAATTCCAATGCCTACAGTGTATTTAGTTGAGCTGAGCCTTCCACACTTTCCTCCTATACATCTTCCTCACTTTTGTTTATGACACACTTGTACTCTTGTACTTTCCAACACTTTCACTTCCACAAGTCCTCCGTCCTCGTCCCGAAAAGTTTCATAGAAATTTAAATAATGCGCCTGAAAACATGAAATACGATACATACACAGCCGACCTCGTTAGACTTTTCCTGTGATGTCGCGATTCTCCAGATTCAATTGTCTACTTGTAAAAAGCTTGATGATGATAGGGCATAGAGAGGTGGAAATGGTGACACATAAAAGTAACAATGAATGTTCACATCCTTCAGTGATCCCCGTCCCATGGATTCGGGATGACGGAATGGAAGGAAGCACGGGAAACTGTGTAAAGTAATTTGAAAAGGAAATTGAACAAAGTCATTTTCGATGTGAAGGGCACGGCACAACAAATTGTAGAAAAAATTGAAAATTGAATTTATCAAGACGTACAAGATTTGCTTAGTGTTAAGCCAATCATTAGAATGGAATGGAATCGTGGAATCAAGATGGTCTCTTGTCTCTTGTGCACATATCCACCAATTGCTTCCCTTCCCGTTTCTGCACTCCCAGCATTTCCATTTATTGTCTGAGATATTGAGCGAATCTGACGTAATTGAACCATCTGTATTCAGACCACCTCCCGTCATCATCCGTCATCCACAATTTAGTCCGCTATCAATGCGTAGAGAGAGAGAGAGAGAGAGAGAGAGAGAGAGAGAGAGAGAGAGAGAGAGAGAGAGAGAGAGAGAGAGAGAGAGAACATCATCCGTCATCCACAATTTAGTCCGCTATCAATGCGTAGAGAGAGAGAGAGAGAGAGAGAGAGAGTGAGAGAGAGAAAGAGAGCTCTAAGCAAAGCAGTCACAATGAATTTCAGTCTCAGGCAACCACACACACGTAGTCGACAGTCGTTCTGGAGATGCACACTCATACTCAGGACCGGAGTACATAAAAGGTAGGAATACTCTACATACTAATAGTGCCTATGACGACCGAGACGTGTGTAGCTGGAAAGTACTTGGAGTTCCGACTCTGTCTCTGATCCAGACTCTCTTCAATCTTAATACCACTCACGATTATCTTCAAGAATCTTACAAGCCAAAGAATTTCAAATTCACCATAATTCTTAAAAGCATCTGCTCCATTATAGACATAGGTATGGGTATAGATAGGCGTAGATTCAGGAGCAAGCTAAATTTGTACCTTGTATGTAGGCATGTATGTAATACCTACCTACCTATATTATCTACATGAGTTTTGGTGCTCAAGGAGCAAAGTTTAGCTTTATTTTGTTTACCGTCCATTCCCCATTGTGAATCCATTGCATTGTGTGTGTGTCGCTCATCTCATTCTGTATTCTTTTCTTCCATTCTCCTCGTCTGCAGTAGACGTGTGACGACGACGACGTCCGCTACATCTACAAGTGTCTATCTGTATGCCAATGTGTACCATCAACATGGCTTTTAAGACTAGGGTAATTTTAAAGTAAAAGTTCTAATGGACCATAGGTACATTTTACTTGTACTTTTTACATGAAGATTACTGTGCTAGCTAGACCAAAAGTCCTATACCTACTTTACGGTGGCAGTCAGTGTAAAGTAATTTTGTTGGTTTACTGAAGCTGAATTCACTGTATCCTTGTGTGCGTTATCCTTGTGTAGTTACGTAGATAGTTGTACTTGTAAGGTCCCCTTTCATTTCCACTCACACGCCTAATGCTGTATGTACTTGTAGTAGCAACAGTCAGCAGAAAGATGAACTTGAAGGTAGTAATTTGTCTGAATAACGGCACGCTTCTCTTTTCCTTCTCTTCCTTTGTATGTACTATGTACCTATGTATGTTCCTAGTTAAAGGCGCGTTTGCATTGTTCTTTTAGATGCAAACTAAGGGAGATATGTACATACATAGGTGCGAGATCTACAGGTATAATTACATAGGTTTATCCGTACCATTCAATTTCATTAGAATCACATGGCATTTCCCCCATTGCATGTTAATTGAATAAGTGAGCGCCTGGGTTTTGGGCCCAGTCCGTGAACATATGTCAACGCTCACTTGGATATTATAGCTTATTTGAGTCAATGGAAAATAATTAAACAATTTCAAAGGACAAGCTCTAATTAAAGGTTGTGAGGTTGTAACGATTACTTCAGTGCTTCCCTGTAAAATCCTCATTACGTCCCTTTAGCCAACTAAATATTTGCTTGAAGTGAAAGTGCAATTACCCACCCGTACTGTTTTATGTGCTCAGTGGGAGAAATCCGGAGTCACAGCCATTCGCGTACATATCTACCCTAGTTAGTCCTCGTGATTCACGTGCCCACGACTCACTTCATTATTGACTGCAAGTAAAATCTGTTTATGCTATTACTGTATTTACTTTTTCTTGTGTATGTTCCCAATTCATGACTGCATGAATAAATCCCAATTCCACAATGTCGGGGTTGGGCGCTTGGGTACCTAGATTCGTACATTGCTAAAAGTGATCATCTAAAAAGAGGAAAAAACGCATCCGAACTTAAAAGCATTAAAATAAGGAAATAAAATTTTGCTAAGCGCACATGTCTTTGCAAGCAATGTCTTTGCGTTTTGGACGAGTAGATGGTCAGTTGTACATTTTAGTGCGTTTATAATGTGCACTTCAGGACTTTTAGATGCGTTTTTCCTGCTTTAAGATGATCAGTTTGTAGAGTGTAGGTGCGTGTATATGGATGTGGAATGAAAACGGAAATATTGACGAAACTCAACTGATAAATCTTAACGAATGACTGCACATAACTTTGGATGTGGAGTGTAAGCAATAAATCACGGTGTAGTAGGTTTAATAAGGTGAATCGGTAAGACATATGAATAGGTACCAACAGGCGCGGATCCAAAGAATGTCTTGGGGGAATGTAGCCCCCTGTATGAGAATGAAATTGTGTGTAAATATAATGAGTTTTTTCATAATNTCTTAACGAATGACTGCACATAACTTTGGATGTGGAGTGTAAGCAATAAATCACGGTGTAGTAGGTTTAATAAGGTGAATCGGTAAGACATATGAATAGGTACCAACAGGCGCGGATCCAAAGAATGTCTTGGGGGAATGTAGCCCCCTGTATGAGAATGAAATTGTGTGTAAATATAATGAGTTTTTTCATAATTTACACTAGATACGTCTTTTTTTAAAGTCACACAAAAAACAGATTTTTGAAATTTACAAAAAAACGGATGCAGTTTTTTTAAATTTACAAAAAAACGAAGGCAGTTTTTTGTAATTTATACGAAAACAGATGCAATTTTTCAAAATATATACAAAAGCAGATGCAGTTTTTTGAAATTTACGAAAAAACGGATGCGGTTTTTTGTAATTTATACAAAAACAGATACAATTTTTTGAAATAAACACGAAAACAGATGCAGTTTTTTTAAATTAATACGAAAGCAGATACACTTTTTTGAAATAAGCACGAAAGCATGTAAACTTTGTTGAAATAAACACGAAAGCAGATACACTTTTTTGAAATAAACACTAGATATAATTAGGTTTTTTTCAATAGCCCCCTCCATGAAATTTTTCTGGATCCGCCTCTGGGTACCTATACAAGTACAGGTACTTTAGCACGAGAGTCACTCCATTGCAGTGATTCCTACTGATGCCAATAACTTTGAAACATCTGACTTTGACTTTGTGTCCAGGGATTACTGTTGTCTGCATCGCGCACACTTGTCAGCGATTTGATTGAGTCATCCATTTCCTACCTGAGCAATAGCTACATCCACCCCATGTGTGCAAATTTAGTCGCTATTTATTTTTTCCATGCATTCCTTCCTCATCAACTTTGGGATTTCATAATCAATAATCAGGAATAGATTCCTCTGGATATTTCTTTTCCACATCAAAATACATGCATTTAAATCCAAATTTCCTGACCAGCAGTGAAACAATCCCAGAGAAAGGAATGTGGGACTAGACACCTCATTCATTTTGATGCAACTACGAACGTGCTGTGGGACAAGAGGACTTTTAATAGCTGATATGAAAGTCAAAGCGATAACTAAATACAAGTTAGAGTTTTAGAGTTGCAGTTCTAGTCTCCTCACGTTCCATGCATCGGCCACATACACAAAGTTATTGTTCTTCGTCCTATCCTACGTCCTAAGACTCTTTTTATCGGATTTTTCTCTTGAAAACTTGATGACTCTGTAAGACAAAGTTGGATACGCGAGGAATATAAAATATTGCAAGTTAAAAAATAATTTGACTAAACATTGCTTGGTCGCTCTTCTACTTTTATTCGGGGCCATTGAGAACGGAATTTGAATACAAATTAGTTAAGTACTGGCAACAAAATGGAAGACTTTATTAGTATAGAATGTTGTTGTTGTGTGTGCGTATGATTGCATGTAGACTACCACTGTCAGAATGACTTGAGGAAAAAGCTCTTCATTTTCCAAGACAGCCCCGTGTCTAACTTAAACCAAATGGAATCCTCTTATGTATGAGCTTGACAAGGACAATGGTAACGACAACGACAACGACAACGCCAACCAGAGGAACAGAGTGCGTGAACGCGTGCCCGTTATTATTTAATAGTAATCTCCATGTCCATAGCTACTTCAAAAAAGTATTAGTGTCATACACGGGATGTTTATACGAGTAATTATATTAAGCTCCAGACAAAAAACCGGACGAGTGTACCCGATTCCCTCGCTTCCTCTCTCTCTCTCTCTCTCTCTCTCTCTGGCAGTCAGGCCTTCCTTACACATACATATGTATATCTCTAGCATTGCACAGATTTTAATAAAAAAAAAGTTGAGGGGAAAGTGATGCGAGGGGGAAAGGGTGAAAGTTGCGCTTGTTCTCTTATTTGCCATTTTAAAGTGTTTATTGTTGTTTTTACGATAACGTCAACGGGTTTCATTTTCCTCCCACAACTTTCTCATCCCCAATGTCAAGGCTAAATGCTGGATTATTTATGACGGCAACTCAACCTAAACGAGTCCTTGTGGTGTATGGAATGAGGATCGTGTCCATTTCTTGAGGAAAGCTTTGGAATGGAAGATCCGAGAATGATGCAAAGAGAAAGCCAGAACATCTGCCCATTTCCATCTCCAAAACCTCACGCACTCAATCCTTTGACATTGACATTGACTCTTGTGCCCTGAGTGTATACATATACATTACATCCTCATCCTCATCCTCATCCACAGCCACTTGACTCGTATTCTCCCTTTCGAACAATAAGAATCAAGTAGGTACATATATACATATATTATAGTCTTTTACCAAGTTATAACTGTAAAGTCTGAAGAGCGAGAATAGAGAGATACTTGATAAAGAAAACAATGCAAGCTCAAAATAAAAGCTGCAGCCACATCCTCGGCTTCACATTCCCAGTCACCAAGTTAGGGATGGTTCAAGTCGGCTGAAAGTTGTTGTAGTTGTAGCCTCATTGTCATAGTTGTATGACTGGACTGGTACTGGTACTGGAACTGGAAATGGTACTGGTGGAAAACATAATGTTATGTAGGTACTTGATGTTGGTACGAGAGCGAGAGACATGGTGGTAAAGATGAAGTAGTGAAAGTTAGGAGACAAAACTCGTGTATCCATGTAGTCAGGAGACAAGATAGTGGTGTGGTAAAGCGGGTGCGATGACTGCAGAAGGAGTTTATGCGGGTGTGGACATGAACGCATGAGATGGAGTATAGACCACATAGACTTGACCGAAGGATCAACAGTCTGTGACCACCACTCACATCTTCCCCTCTCTTCTCTCCGCGTTTACACGAGAGAGCAAAATCAAAGGTTATCTATTCCACACATGTGTCACTTGAACCAAGGAAACGTGGGATCCCTTCTATTCTTTCAGTTCTATAAGCTCACGCAAAAATACATGATCATGACATGGCCATGGAGATTCTCAAACTGCATCTTCAGTTGCAGGCCGACAAAAAATTACATGGCATGGCATATCGGTGCGGAGCATGGGATTTAAGGGGTGGATTTAGTCAAGGGAGTTATATGTATATGGGCACCTAGTAGGTATATGTATAAGTTTCCTGGCTTGGTTCTGGCCTGGCACTCGTTAGACCACGTAATAGTGCAGCCATTTCACGATATTTGTGCAGTAGTGCATACTTACTTGAGCACTATTAGAGAAGATGGTGAATGGTGAAGGTAGGAAAGAGAAGCCGAAGCGATGTACATACAGAGCAAGTATAAGAATCCTAGCACCAGCAAAGATCATACATTATTTACTACAAGTAGTTCTCGGGGAACAAATAGAGGCGATAATGAAGTTTGTGCTTTGCATTCCATCGTAACAAAAACTTTCCTACACGCCCTTTGTACGTTGAGGTCCTTGTACTGCATTTGTATTGTATTGTATCCAATATCCAGAACACGGAGTGAGAATAAAGTTTCCACGTCGTCTCATCTGACTTTCTAGCTCAACTTGGCTAAGGCTAAGGCTAAGGCTGGGCATATTTTGGCATCGGATTCCAGTAGTCGTCGTCGTCGTCGGCATCGTCATCGTCATCGTCATAGTCATCGTTGTCCCTACATAGTAGCCCCAGTGACTGGTTGGAGCAGTCGACAAGATAAGTTCTCAGTAGAAATTGTTTTATCTCTGTATTCAAATTATTGTTGAAAACTCGGATAATTCCCCGACTATAAATACATCCGAAATAGAAATAGCGTGTCTGAATGTAATCTATGACTGTATCTGTAGCTCTGTGTCTATGGCTAGTTATCTGTGTGAGTAGAACTGCATCTGCTACTACTAGTAGAAGTACCAACACGGACTAAAGAAGCAAGAAGGAAGGCACAGAGCAAGAGAAATATGTATTAGTACATAGACAGCGACCACAGAAGAGCGAACGAGACTACCTATACAAATTTCAAATGTAGGTATCTACCTATGTACATATACCCATTTGATACGCTATGTATGTATAGTACCTATACCTACAGATATCTAGAATCCCCAAAGCCCCAGAATAGAAGAGAGAGAGGAAAGATAAAATCATTTGACTCAGGTACCTACCCATACAGATAAATTCCCGCTTTAAATCATATTTTTCATCTTTCTTGACTTCCACCTGTCAATCCATATGCATGTTCCCATATTCTATACTTCTCTCCTCTCTTATACAAGCTCGCCCCCTACTCCCTAGCATTATGGACATATCAAAGAAGTTGAACTATTTACACAGAAATGAATTTTTTCTACGTTTCACCAGCATTTTGTATTTGGGTGAAGAAAGGGAGGGAGCGGCACCATACAATTCTTCAGTGTAATCTTAATCGTCATCGCGATCGTCAGGTTTACCTCTGCTCTGCCACTTTTGCTTTCTCGTTCATGGTGCAGAAGATCGAATTTCTAAATTCCGGGCTAGAATGTTGGAAGGTGAAGTAACCATGAACATCGTCACTCAACCAACATCGTCGTCATTCATCGTCCCTATCATAACTTACTATCTGCACAAGTCTTGGAGCAGAGGTTGAAATGTAAGTAGGTAGGTATCTATCTAGTCTTATCGTTGGCATCAGGGGAAAGAGGACAGAAAATAAATGGCAGGAGATGGGTTGCAAGGTTCACCGTTCTACCGTATGGTCACTAAGGTCCACAGTTCAATTTCCGGATAGTAATGGGCATCGAGTCTAATCGAACTGATTCCAATGGCGTACATGTTGTGGTTGCGGTCGTGGTGGTCGTAGTGGTGACGGCCGTCCTAGCGGTAAACGGTAACCACGTTGGGACAGCGGGATATGATGGTATTTTACAAATAAAACGTGTCAACGTTGTGTGGAGTCCTGTCCAATGGAAGGAAATATTGCATGGGTAAAATATGTAGTTTATAGGTACATACACTGTAAAAACTTAAAACAGGCCATAAAATATCTTAAAGCCAAAAGCTCTCATCCAAAGTTATGTAATTATAAGATTATGAGTTACAGCAAACAAATTATGAATACAATGCATCTAAAGTACATCATAAAATTAAACTAAAAAGACATTTGAATACGCTTTAAAACATATTTTGACATTTTTGAAACACTTCAAAATTTTTAATTTTAATAATTCTGAAACATGTCGCTTTTAATTTTAATAATAATTCTAAAATATTTAAAAATGTCCAATGTTAATAATTTTGAAACATTTCAAAACTTTCTATTTTAACAGTTTTGAAATCATTCACAAATTTTAAATTTTACAGTTCTAAAACCTTTCAAAATTTTCTATTTTAACAATTTTGAGACATATTAAGCAAATTTCAAGCACATTAAAACGCATCATGGACTGCAAGATGCGCTTTAGATTTGTAAATACACTTTAGATAAACTTAAGATGCATCCTCACTGCATTCATAATTATTCCAAATACGTGTAGGTTTTAGCATTTAAGATGCACCATTTTTGACGGTGTACTTACTCAAGGCTTAAGTTATGTGAGATACCACCTATGGAATAATGTAAGCTTAGATTCTCTTGCCTCATCATCATTATCATCATCATCATCATGCATCGTATGTAGTAATTTAATTCGTATTAGCGAAGTTATAATGTGCAATGATATGATTAGAGGGATTATTTGTACACTTACGTTGAGTGCAATAAGTTGAAATGTGAAATAGACACCTTATGCATTGTATAGTGAATAGTGACTCCGTGGTTTGCGAAGGAGATGACAATTTGATGAATAAATGAATAGGGAGGCACCCCGTTCCCCAAAATGTAGATCTTAACTCGTTACAAAATGGCATGACTAGCTCCACTTTTCCGTTGATAAACTTACTTGCTACTTTTTGTAGCTCTGTGTAGTTAAAGACTTCTTGCTGCTTGTTATCCTAGTCTTTCGTCTTGGTTGGTTTGACTTGATTTAGCTTGGCTTGACTTGGCTTGGCTTGGCTTGGTACGGTCTGGTCTGGTCTGGTTGTCTAGAGGAGCGGTGAGGTTGACGAGGTTTGTCCTGGTGGAAATGGAAAAGCAAGGTTTGCACCGAAAACGAAAACTCTGCTCAGATTATAAATGAGTCCAATTATGATCTACGTATGCAAAGCGAGTACACGTAGTTGTCGTCTTGTGCAACTATAATTCTCTATGTACATGGGCAATATTACCAACTACCACCAACCAATCATTGTCTTAGTCTTCTTGTCTTGTGTCTTCTCTCTCCCGGTCTCCATCTCCCTTTTCTCTCCACCATCATATCACCACGAGCATAGAACTACAACTCACATTCTGTTCCCCACCCGGACTACGGATATACATAGGCTTGGACGAAATCCGCTTAAGTTCCCTGCACACTTGTCCTCGCCGCGTTTGTGTACAGAACAGACAGCGCCGTCTGTTTGATCTTTGTGTTAACAAACAAGCCGTAACCGGATCATGATCACCATCATCATCCTTATTATAACCATATACAGATAGTAGCTTGGAAACTTACATCGCATCCCATGTCCTTGTCCTTTCTCTTCTCTAAATTCCCTCTGCTCTGATTCTCTCATGTGGCTCATTGCTCAATATAATATAAACCACGAATCGTAAAAATAATAATCAGCGTCCGCAGTATAATACTCTCATCTCATGTCATGCTAAGCTATCTTGCAAAACGGCTTTATATATCTGCATATCTTGCATGACTTTAACCCCTGCTTTCCATAATACCTATGTATTCATTCAGAGTCAGAGTCAAAGAAATGATATGATATGACGAGACGAGATGAGACAATTCGTGCCCTGGCCCTGAGCTTGTGTAATGTCAACAGATTTCCAACGATATGAGACAATCAAGGTTTTTATTTATTTAGCTGTGCATGGCGCAGAGTAATAGAAAAATAAGAGTAATGAAGTATTAGTAATAGTTTGGTTTTATGTCTACATCATACATACACCTACATACCTACGTTCAGCGTTTCACTCTGACTGAATAGATTCCATTCAATGTACCAATAAGAGACCCAAGGAGCATTAGCATGTTGAATTTCATAAGTTATTCATCAACTCAGGAGTTTATGGAGCTGGTTTGAAAGTGCACAGTATAAATTATAATGGCATATATAGGATGAATAAGTGTATAGAAGATTGGATTTAGCTGTCATACTGCATGGTGTTATTGTGTAGCCTCGTGAATAATTAATATATTGCCCAAAGCTGTGAAAACAAACTTACCCAGTAACTATCATCTCTGCGGTGTTAAAGCTACTAAATGTTCCGGTCCGGAAAAGAAGACGGGGAAATGAAACAACGTCAAATCAAATTGTGCGTAGGGTTAAAGTAGTTTTATGTTAATTGAACTATGTACATATATGTATATCTGTATACTTGTAGGTGGTACAATGGTCTGCGTAATTAATTGGAGAAGATGGTATGAATGTGTATAATAGTATAGCTCAGATTTAAAATACAAATCCACCCAATCATGTATTAGTTTTAGTGGGTTGTAATTTTTGCTTATCATTAGTGCTCCATGGATCCACGTAATTAATTCCTGAGGCATAATTCATGAGTTTTCCCATCTCCTTCTAGGAATCGAATTAGTGTAGTATGTACTTATGTATGTATTTGTCTGGTTTCTTTGGGTTGTTGCCGCTCGTATAATCAGAGTTGTAATCAAAGTATTCGTTTTGATTGGAAGGAAAGCAAACAAGTCTGTTTTAATGGAGGCTAGATTAAAAGAAATAGTGTAGTGATTATGGTGCTTTTGCATGCTGCCAAGTGTACATGTGTACTCAAACTTCTTAAATGTATGTTAAGGAAAGGAGAAGGTAAGAGAAGATTGGAAGAATCAATCTGAAGATGAGGTTTTTCTAAAGTTTTTAAACGATGGTATGGTATTACGATGGGAGTTCCTCCGTATTTCCTGTGGTTAAGACACTTGCGGGATGGTAGTTTGGTGGAGGCTGATGCCGAAACCTCGACCCTATACATATATATACCTACTATACTTACGTAGGTAGAAAGTATAGGAAGGTGTATCTAGATCCAGTTCAAGGAGACTGCCTATATTTATATACCCTGATCAAATATATACACACACACTATCCAGATTTATTTTTTATTCATTCTGTGCCTATGGAGGAAGTTGATGATAATGGGCCAGGCCTTAATTATTTTTCTCGTTCGGTTGCTGTTGGTGGTGGGTATGGTGGAGGTACTTTGCATACGCTGTGGTGAAGAAGTGTGTATAGCCATGGGAAGGCATGAGTATGGGCACTCGACTCGTAGTTTGGTGTGATGATGGGAGGGTAGTCGTAAAAGGTTACTCTTTTGTATTATAGCTTCATACATGGAGTTTAAGTTGAGATCATTTTCCCAAATAAACTTGTGAGTAGTAAATTTCCCATGATTTTCACTCATGGTGCGCCGTTTGGCATTGATGCTTCTCGCTCTCTCGCCTTCCACAATAACTTTATGCGCATTTCTTGTACTAAATCCAAAAAGTTTTTTCTACACCCAAAGCCCCCGCCTCACTCCCCCTCAAAGGAAAAAAAATCCTGTACTCTCGCTTGCTCCTACTTAACATGGCTGAGACTTTTTTTTCCATTCATGACACACATGAAAAAATTATTTGGAGTCATCATGCACAAGTGAAAGCAATAAGAGTGTGTGTATAAATTTTAAAGTTACCTAAAGATGTCTTTTCATAGCGTGTACGTGCCGGGTAGCTGGAGGAAGCTTGTATTCATAATTTAAGCTTACTATCACAGTCAAAGTCCACCATCCGCATACTCCTTACTCTAGCGACTGCATCGAAGAATGTGCTTGTACTTCAACACACTCCCATTCCAGTGCATTCAAGCCCTAAATTATGATTAACTTTATTTTATTTCATTTTCATTTCATAAATAGTTCAATGATAAGTACTCATATTTTTCCTTAAATTAACTTATACTATATTTAACGGTGTCGAGATGTCTCCGATAGTTCGTGCATAAATCCTTGCTCCATATCATGGGATGCATATCATCATCAACATCTCAAATGCAGTGGAAACTGAAAATGCATGTGTCCCGTTGTTCCGTCAGCAAATTACAAATAAAAACTTATATGTACTGTTACTGTATCACTGACTCTCTATAGTGCTGTTTCAAAAATGTTGTCCCTTCTCCCATGCCTTGTTTGTTTCTAAGTGGGTAGGAGGCAATGCTGGTGCTGGTGCTGGTGGTGGTGCAGGGTATACAATATGTATGGAAGACCAGGTCCGGGTTCTTTATATTGTGATCGTATAAATCTGGCAATAGCAGTGTTATTTATGAAGCCGAAATTTTGACAGTTTCTACCAAATCATTTTATTCCACCTATAAATAAGTTAAATCCATTACATACTTCAGCCATCAAAGAAACCAACTTGTAGTCAAGTATGAAATTATTTTAAATGAAGGTATAACATTCACTTTCCTGACGGTCGAGTCGAGAATAAAATGAAGATGGATACACTCCCTTGGAAAAAATGTATGTGGCAAGCGCCTCCCGGATCCCCTATGTCTAACAATTGAGACCTTACACAGCTTTTTTCACAAGACTTACTACTTGCCATATTGTTCACATTCTAGTATGTACCTGTGCATTCCTACCTACCACGATTTTCAATGTATTGGCTACTGTGATACTTGTAGAATACCTTTGACGATTGTGAGAAAAGATTTATATTGGTTTTTATTGGTCTAGATAAGTTGCAACCGTCAAGACTTACAGCTCCGGTAATCAGGTGGAGGAGAAGCTAAAAAGAAGGCTGGGAAGCACTAGTAGTGGCAGCAGAAGAGAGAGCAACATAACCATCAATTCCTCTGGGGCAGACCTACCGGCCAGCGACAGCAAATGCAGAAATAAAATCAGCCCAGGCACCTTCCTACATCCCTTTATCCCTACTCCACAAAAGTACCGGTCGGGCACAAAAGCCTAGTTTACAAAATCATTATAAGTTTCGTCTGAAAATTCGTGCGACCGGGGAAGGTGTATGATGATAACTAATAATTCGTGTCAAGCTGTTGCTCACTTGTATTAATTCGAATTAATCATTTTTAACTTTGACCAAGAATATTGGAGGGAAATATAAATATTACAAAAATTGCTTTTAACGTGAAGGTACCAGAGTTCAACAAAGCTTGGCATTACTCGAGTTATTTGCAGATATTTCATTTTGTATTCTGAATGGAATCTTAAAGCAGCATAAAATATAATGTAAAATTATTACATATGTAGATTGTAGATAGTTTTGTTATTTACCTTTGATGTTCACGTGTTGTTTATTTCTTTTGAATGAATGCCAGACCAGTTGAAAGTTAAACCCATTTGTCATTACCTTACTTTATGTACCACGTAATTTATTAAACTTGGATATGTATTCAAACTATTAATTGTTATTTACTGTAGTAAATAACAAAGTAGCTAGTATATAGAAAAAAAGTAGTTTATTTCTGTGCGTTCGTATTTTTGTTGACAGTTGAGACCCTTCTTCAGGAAGTACAGGATTAAGAATTTAAAATTGTTTTTAGCCTAAAGTAATTGATTGCTTCGACTTCAAAATATTTTAATACTAATAGGAAATAAGATTTTGTTGAAAAGTGATTCGTATGGGTCCGTATTCTTTAGATTTTACAATACT
>JAAXYX010001160.1:0-25798 GCA_036851915.1 Ptenothrix huangshanensis
AGTGCACACAGTTGATATCAAGTCGTCAATTTAAGAACCTCATTGGCTTCATCATCCACCACCAATGCCAACAAGTATGTAGGAAACAGAAACTTCCGCTGATATATGCAGATATGCCTCAAGTATTTATACATTCGTGGACATAGCGTTATATTCACCTTCCTTCTTCTTCTGGCCTATGCCTCCATTCCCTTCCAATTCCAATGCGTGCGTATAGATGTGTTAGTGCCTTGCTGGTGTTAGTGTTGTTGAACGTCAGCCACGGACATGAGTGAGATGAGAGGAGAGCAAAGTAAAACTCCGTCAAAATGAATGGTGTTGGTTGTTCGTTCTCTTGTATTTCTTGTGTTGGGGTTGCTATAGGCGAAAATCTATGGAAATTTCAAACTTTCTCCCGCAACTTTCTCCAGTTTCGGAGATGAGCATGTTGAAGGAAGAGGAAGAGGAAGAAGACTCTGCTGGAAGTAAATGCCTAGCTGAAATGATAGAGACACAGAGAAGACGACATACCAAAACGTATTGTAGCACGAGTGTGAATTACACTTGCTCTGACTAACTTGTTCCGTCATATTCCTACAAACTGCAGTACAGATACTTGGCCTTCCCGTTGCATGTGTACTGTACTCCCTTGGTTTGCAAAGAAGAGTGGACTGACTGAGTGCTGAGTTGTACATGCCATCATCGTCCGAGTCAGGATTGAAATGCACGGACGAGGAGGGAGAGAAGACGGGGGATGGCAAGTAAACAAGACATAATGCTGGAGGCTGAGAAGTTGGTGGAAAACCTCGTCACATCATGTTCCTTCATGTTCAGTAGTTTAGTGTTCAGCTCAGGCAGCCCAATAGACCCAACGCAAGTGACTGGAGAAAACTCTGGAAACTTCTTGCTTCCTTTCCTCACTCCTCTTTTGTTCTGGTTCTGGTTATGACTAGCACTGTAGCTCAGACTTGGGCTGTAGCTCCCACTCTCGCAGCTATGTTGCCATTCCCCTGCAAGTCAAGTCAAGCCAAGACCGAGACCAAGACCAAGACCTAGACCAGTAAAAAGCCAAGCCAATAGGAAAGGAAAGTGGAGCCAAAGTGAAAGTGAAGTGGAAGCTGGTAGCCTCTCTTCCTGTATAAATGATGCAAGTTAGGTGTACTTTGGTTTAAATCTGTCCATAACATCATTCCCTCTTTCAACTCTCCCTCCACTTTGCAATTAATTTCATTTAATTACATCTTTAGCCAAATCCTGACAGCCTGTTCCCATCCACAGTAACGTCCATATCCGTAGTCATAGTCATAGACTGAAGGCAGGGCGCAAGGAAGGGAAGGAAAGGATGAGAAGAGACGCAGCAGGAGGAAACTGGAGAGTTGGGTGTATTTATGAATTATGTAGACTGATGATGAGTTTGCTCTCGTCAGTGAACAATCATGATCAAGAGCCATTATTTCATTATTGCCAACCTTCACGTGGGAATTACACTGCGAAAAGAAAACAGGCTGCAAGTGTGCAGCGCGGTGGATGAATTTATCCTTTTTAATTAAACGCAAAGTGTAGAGGCGACAGGTACCTACTTGGTCATGCAGTGGCGTAGCAAAGGTGTAATCGTTTCTCGTCCAGCATGTAAACAAAACTGGTCATAAGCATCACAATCAGCCTCAACTAACTACAACTAGTAAATGTAAAACACGCTGATTTCGTGCTGCGGAAAGCGTGGGAAATGTCATGGTCATGCTAGCGTGGTTTCTAAATATGTTTATGCCCCTTGTTTCACTTGGAAAGATGCCATGTAAACACAATGCAAGTACATGTGTAAACTTATCACAAAAATTCACATTCACCGTCACATCCACCCATACATACGTCGGCGCTGGCAATAGCATAACGTTTTCAAAACTTTTGTGTAAAACATTCTATTTATAATTACTTTGGGGGGATTCACAAACAGCTGCTGGTGCTGGCCGTATCTTCAAAATCTCCAGAAACTACTATACTTTTTCAGACCTTGAAACTACAAAGTCAAACTTGTTATTTCAAGGATAAAATAACAGTTATATAAACCACGCATACGTACCTAGGCATTAATTAAATAAGGGTGTGTGGAGATACGAGGATTTTTGCATACGTATAAAACTTCTTGGAAAAGATACCATATGAATACTTACCTTAGTCAAGTGCATCTGCCTCTGTTGCATTGTATTCGAAGAGAATTAATTAATTAATTGCTAATTAAAGAAGAAAACACAAAATAGGAAAAACATTGAAAGTAATAATAAATTGGAAAAAGATAATGAATGAACAATGAATGTGTGAAGGAATAAATGAGTAAATGAGACACAAGAATTGGGATAAGATCTATCCATAAAATTCCAGGTATAATTGTATATTCTCAGTGATGATTTCATATTTGTTCCAGCCGACTTACAAAGTTTCCATTAATTAATTATAATAAATTGCTTTTACATGCTTCTTACAACTATGACAATATCGTAAGAGTTTTCTTAGCCTAGTCTTACTTACACTCTACTCCTTCCATTTACATAGACATAGGTTGGTATATCACGAGTAAATCATAATTCTTTCAATCATAATTTGTAATTAGTAACTAGATTTATTTTTATGTAGCGTGGTAGTAGTTAATTACAGCATGTGTTCCTTCTTTTCAGTGCACCCCCCGTACACATGACTTCCAGTTCAGTGATTAATTACTCACAAGAATCCATCTAATCAATCACAAATACATAAATCAAGAGTTACACTACTACTTTTATACAAATAAAATAACACAGTAAAAGTATGCGAAAGTATGCTAACGATGATGTGGTCAGTTCTCGAAATCAAAGGGGAATCATTAATAATTACATCTAGAAAAAATGTGGTCTTGCAGACGGGTACACGGTGGTTAAAATTACTTGTACAGAGAGACTTAAAAATCAAATTCAAAAATGAACACATAATCCCACTGGAGTTAGTTAGATAGAGTGAATGTAAACCAGAAGACGAAGCAGCGCGGATTGAAGCAATGGACAAAAATACCCACACAATGAATAAAGAATGGAAAAGTGTTGAATAATTACAATTGAGACAAAAGACAATTAGGTTTTCATGATGCCGAGATTGGGTGGAATTAATTGCAACCACGACTCGACCATTTGCAAGAGAAACCTCTTTGGTACATAAATAAATGACGATGTATGGCTGTGTAGTGGAATGCAAGGGAATCCGTTTCTGTTCCTGGTGTGGCGGTGACACTGACAATTTCCAATTGAGAAAAAGTGGGCCCGAGTGAAAGTTTTACCATTAAAGTACGTGTAGAAATAGATAAATAATATGATTATACAAAACAAAGTGATGCGAGTGTGATAATGGGCTAAATGGTCTACAAATAAAAACAACGTGGAAGGAATGCCTAATAACCTAATTGCATTTCCTATCCCCTTTCTGGATATAGACAGACTATGTATACGTAATTATAAATGTGTGGGAGGTACTTAGAGCTATGTTTCCTAATGCTGCATCGAGTCATATATAATATAAGTATATATAATATGTATATAGCATTGTATAGTATCAAGATTCCTTTATGCCTTACACTGAATCGTAATCTTAGTCGTAAGTTGTTTTTGTTTGTTTGTATTGTGACAATATTTCTTACTTATTTTTCCTTAGCGCTACATGTATGTACATAGATTATCATTATCATCAGATCAGATCAGATTACAGTAGATTACACTACACATTACAGCACAGTCTCCATTCACACTTGCCGCATCATCGGAGATTCACAGTTGTGTTATGGAGTCCTTTCCATCTTCAAGTCATCATATCATACATACGCACGGATACACAGTGGGATTGTGAAGAATGTCTTGCTGCTATAATTATACCCATGTATACAAAATCACTTAATTTTTTCTCTATCCTCCATCATGTTTAGAGGAGATCAAGAATCAAGATCGTATCTCCCGCATTGTCTGTCTGTCTTGTTGAATTTGGAATTTTATTAGAGATATATCTCCGCTTGCACTCCACTCACTGTAGCATTAGCTTATCCTTAGAAGTGTTTACGACTTTATCTCATCTCCTCGGCTCCACTGCACGACACTGCACTCGGTCCACGATTTCCTTTTTCGGCTTTCACCCACTTTCACATTCACTCCCACTTTCTCCTTGTGCTCTTGTATGCACTTATGATTAATACTCTATCTCTATTTGAATAACAAATAATTCTTGCTTACACAATTTGCACTTTTGTAGTATGTATTCTGTACGGTTACCGTTCACCATTAGAGACCTATACACCAATGTAGGATTAGTATGGGGAATTATAGGATTAAGGAATTATAGGTAGTGGGTATCCACTCGTAAAAAACAACCATGGAACAATTCAACTGTCTAGTTTGACATTATTACTAAATGTGTACATTGTATTGTGTTGCATTGTATTGTATTGCGTAGCTCTTGAGGCCCCAAATAAAATTTACTTGGCTTTGCTTTGTACAGCCCAGCCTGCCTTGAAATCCGTGTGGTGTGGTGCCTTTGCATTCATGTATGTATGTGCCTAGGTATAGCTCCCTTGACTCGAGTCCGTATTTACATTTGAATGACTAGAAAGAAATGGAATGATAATTTGTCTGCAAAGTACAGTTACAGTCGGATAAACTCTCGGTACATTCTACTTACTTTCAGCTTCACGACACACTGCATATATGTAACAGTCGAGGTTGTCTCCTTCTCTGCTCCTCTCACTGTTTCCCAGCCTTGCAGTCGGCAGAAAGAATAATGTAAAGCTCCGCAGTAGGTTAAGGGAACAACAAGGAAAACATTTATGTAAATGTGAGTGGAGGAGCCCCGTCACATGATGTTAGCTTACGTTATGATATGGCACGGGCTGGGATGTCATTGTCAGCATATCATAATTTAAATGTCCATTTTTATGTGCCCGCTTTCAGCTCCACTTCTCGCATGGACATATGTGATGTGGATATGGATGGGAATACTCGGGAGGAACGGATGGGAAGAAAACTCGGGCTCAGGACAAAGCAGAGTCACGTTCAACCGCTGAAACTTGTCTCCGGTACCGGCAAACGAGTTTCTGTTGTGTATTTCCATTTTTTACAACATATAATAATAATAATAAGGAGAAACGTAAGATAAACTGTAAAATGTAAACATCCTTTCAGTGGCTTGGCTTGGCACCCGCCAAAACCTGCGTTCCCCCCATAATGGGGACATGATTTCACAAGGGAGACACAGGAAGCGGTTGACTACACTGGCATCTTTGTATCGTAATACTTGTATACACCTAGAACCACCCACAAATCCACCAAAGATATATGTGTATACCTTATAAGGTAATAGTCCTACATAGCAAAGTGTAACTTGACTCCAACTGTGGGGCATTGGTAAAGTGGGGAATATTATTATCCTACACTTGTCCACTATTTTACCCTTACATGCCTATAAAGTATATGCGTTATGACATTAAATTACTCAGATATTCCTTTGTGATAAATCGAAACTTTCTCACTAAAATGTCTATAAAAACCTTATCCGTCCATTGCATAAAGTGACAACATGATATTCCTTAAGGAGTCCTAGGTATAGATACGTAAATACTAGATGCTTCCAATATATAGGTGTATGTTTATGGCTATATACATTGTGTAAATACATATCTGATTAGTTTATATAAGTATATGGTATATGGTCATCTACAAGTCAAGTCAGGTCATAAATCCCTACGCCCAGCTTTCTTTATGCATCCGACGCAAGTAATCGTGTACACGCCTGTATTACTATGTAGTATTAGTTTGAGTGTAACCATCACCCTAAACTGTTTCCATGACGTAGTTCCATGTAATTACATCTTATAGGCAATCTAAACGAGTAACGTGTAAAAATGCGTAGAAAATATTCAGGTCAGTAACTCCGAATTTCGAATTCGATTATACCTATGTACATTTTTCCCAATCTCACCGTTCACTATGTAAATGTAGCTGCATATGTCATTGTCAAAACTATCGTGTTACGCACGGACATAAACTCAACCAATCAAACACCGTCCTTCTTATCCGTCTCCATACAGACATGATTCGCGCAAATGTTGATGTGTTAGTGTATTACTAGCATAGCGTGGATGAATGTATGTGTGGGTGGGTGGGAATTCAGTTTGGGATAAGCAAAATCGACTCATTTCCGTTTTCACTTCACGGTGTTGAAAATGTTTGGATATTTTGCTGTGGTTTTTGAGCTGGTGTGTAGGTAGGACGAGACGAATGAGTGTAGCACCGACACCAGTGAAGATCCGGACCAGGACTAGAACCAGCAATGAATGCAAATCATGTGGTATTCGTCATGGTTAGCGTTACGGGTGAATAAATGGTTTTTGTCCGAGCAAATGTGCGGCTGACAATGACACTGACAACCGAAATGACAATGACAACGACAACAAGAGCGGTGAAGACAAGGACAACGTGAGCATGAAGATTTTTCTTAGACGATACGGAGGAAAGGCGGGTTTTCATCTGGAGACTGTGTTCGTGTGTGTAGAACAAGTTCTTGCTTCAGTCCACGTCCTCCTTGTTGTGCAGATGCTGGTTGTTGATTTTGTTGCGGGGGAGCTACTTGAGCTTGTCTTTCTGGCTGTTCCGGTGGTCGTACAAAGGGTCGCCACTAAGCCACACACGATACTGCTCACAGCATTCAGAGCGGGTATCAGTGGGTCTGAGACAAAAGAAGAAGACGAAGCTGGGGATGACAATGACGACGAGGAAGAGGATGAGGATGACATGTGTATGTTTGTGTTGGTGCTCTCTTTGGACGACGACAGGTTGGAGGAAGACTTGGGGAGAGGAGCGTCCGAGTGTTTGTGGTGGGAGAAGAAAGCTTGAGGAGGGAAGGAGGGAGAGTAGAAATGCGGAGCAAAGAGTGTCCATGAGAGGATGAGTTGTACGAGTGCAAAAAGGAGAAAGTATTCCAATGAACTAAGATGTGTTTGACATGATGAGCTTCGATTTCCATGTTGCATCGCTGCAGGATGTTCCCCTGTAAATCAAATGCAAGAAAGAACCATGTTAAGAGAGAGGAGGAAAGAGAGACAAACATGAAATTACTCATTCTATTTATCTTGCCTTGTTGGCTCGTATCTCATCTCATCTCTGCTCATCTTATCAAAATCTTATCTCTCGCTTTATATCACAACTTTTATGAAGATGAAGATGGAAAGAGGAAGAGACAGGCGAATTCAAATCCGAGCTGAAACACAAGCAGGATATACTCTTAAGCCTGCAAGGATGTAGGAAAGGCAACAGCTGTAGCAGTAGTAGTGTAGACTGCAATCCGAATCCAACGACATTCACTTTACACTACATTTTCTCTGGCAGTCTTTTATTTAAACTTAGACTTCGAACATGCATATACATGCACACGTGAAATTCCATTATAGCAGTGGGGACTATACGTGCATAGGGGAGAGTGAGTAAAAGCTTGAGACACAAAGACAAAGACAATGATCACAAATCACATTTCGCTGCGTTCAACATTTCCTTTCTCGTCGTTTCATCTACATGCCCTGCTCACTTGTAAGGATGACTGTGTGTGTGTGAGCTCCGGTACATTTATGAAGTGGATTGCATGCCAAGCTCATATACAAGGGTATGCATATAACTTGAGGAGCTGCGAAGTCGTGTGAGGATGAAGAGGAGAGCGTAAATTGAGTCTGTTCGAATGTTAACAATAAGTCTGAAAGTGAATGTTGAGCTGAAATGCTCCCTTCAATTTCCTTCCAACTTATATGGCTTTCATCTTCGTTATTATTAAATATTGTTTTATCTCTGGAGGATCTACGACGTCAACTGTAGACTGTGGGATGGAGACTCGAATCATCTATCTATACTCATCCTCATGACAAATGCCTGTAGACCAGCTTTCTCCTTTCCTCTCTTCGTCTTCGTCTTGAACCCAGCACAGCCACTTTTGCCATCTCCTTCTCTCTTTTGCTCTCACTCCCTAATATCCGTCTTTAGTTTGGGTATTTGAGCATTTGGAGTATACATTGCGACGAGGGAAGTTAAACGTATTTGCCCCACTTCTATCTCGATTATCATAAAAAACTGACTTGACTTGAATTGGTTTGTCTGCCCTTGTCTTTGCTTAAGTCATGTGCCTAGCAAATAGATAATTACGGAACAAATCAGAAGAGACGTTCCATCTCCAGAGCCTCTTAGTCTTCTATACAAATGCAGTAATCTTTTGTTCTTTCCAAAGCAGACTGGCTGTGCGTGCACAACTACAAGAATGCAGACACGTACAATCAGACGAGAGTCAGTTTGTATAGCTACAGATATGCATAGGCCGTCAGAGCCCAAGTTGAATCTACACTGGATCCACGAGCTTTTGTTTGCTTACAGTTCAAAAGCTCTTTATAAATATAAATACTTGGTGCTAGTGATGCTCATGTGAACCAAAAAGCAACGAGGTATCAGACACACCATCTTCTGCTGCAAAACAAGTTATCTCACACCAGCATTTTCACAGACAATCATTCATTGATTAAGTTCTATTTACTATTTAAATCTCTCCTAAATTGCTCACTAGCTAAGAAAGTGACTAATGAGTCTCTTAATCCTTACAGGATCTCTGTATGTAAACACGTAGTGATAAGTTAAGCTTCGACTTTATTCCATGTGCATCTCATTATTTACTGTTTTTCCTCTCGAGAAAGCGCTAACTAATGAGTCTCTTAATCCTTACAGAATCTCTGTATGTAAACACGTAGTGATAAGTTAAGCTTCGACTTTATTCCATGTGCATCTCATTATTTACTGTTTTTCCTCTCGAGAAAGCGCTGGCGTTTAGTTATCCCATATGTTTCAACTTTGGGAAAAGTACTGAACCTTACCTTTTGATATTGCTTTTTAAAAAGAGTAGTAAAGCTGTATCAGTTACATAAAGGATTGTAAGGGAAAATAAGATATGCCATTTTGAACTAAAGCCACGTTCAAAGACGATTTATAAGTAGAATAATACAATAAATAAAGGTATCAAATATTTGTTCTATTGAAGCGACCGAAAACTAAGAAGAAGGCAAGCTGGATAAAAACAAAAGCACGTAGTGGTGGCGATGGTTATAGAGAGAAAGTCATAGGAGAAAGTTTTGGTTCTGGTTTCCAGTTTGGTTCTTTCATGAGTACGTTTCGAGAGATTAGAACTCAAGGAGGAGGATGAGAAAGGATGGGATATGCAATGCAATGGTGCTGTAGGAGCAAGTTAAGAGAGTGAGAGAAAGAGAGAGAAAGTGAGAGAAAGGAAAAGAGGGAAAGTAAAAAGTGCAGAGAAAGTGTCGATGGAGAAAAGCTCGAGTCTGAGCTGGTGGTTCAGTGGGCGATGAGAAGACAAGTAGAGGAATGGAGCATGAATGTGTGTTCGAGTGTGTCTTATCCGTTTTTCCATACACAGTTGTAAAAATCAATACTCTTAATGTGTGGAAAGAGAGAGACAGTGAGAGAGAAGGGAAGAGAAAGTATGAGCATGGTAAAAGTATAATATCTCTCCACAGAGAACGAGTCCCGACTTGAATCCAGACTTGGGACTTTCTTCATCTCTCCTTCACTTGTGTCTCCGTTGCTTTGTCCACATGCTCCGGTATCAACTGAGTCTATACTTGCAATAATGGAGCTTGTAACCATCACTATGACTATGACTATCAGCGGTTAATGGTATTACAATTACACAACACAGTCAGAGTCAGAGAACAGTTGTAGCTATACACATACCTAGCCCAACTCATAAATATCCGTCTATATTTTTTCTACATTTTCCACTGTTTTCTCACGGAGGGAAACAATCAATTCTCTTCTTGATACGGAGGAAAAAGGCACGGACACACTTTGTCCGTTCTGTCTGTTGCAAAAAAATGTGACAAAATCGAAAAAAAGCGGCAGAGACGACAGTCAAAATATTAGCTTTGAAGCAAATCTCAACTCTTATTTCTCCCTTCCTGTCCTCTGAATACCTTGCACCAACCGTTCCGCTCCATGCATTTCTCTCACAATATTCATTCACAAGTTGTAAAAGTGACAATCGTTTACAGAGAGAATAGGCACATACACTACCACCTTCTTCCGCGGATGCGTATCTTTGGTTTATACTGGAAGAGGAAAAATTCAAAGGAATTTCTCTCTTTCACACGGAAAACAAAATAGAAAGCGCTTTTACTCTAACTGCTTTTTAAACTTGTGTAGCATTTATGTGTGACTTGCAAAGTACAATACAATCATCAGTACAATCTCGGGTTCTCATGCGTTCCCAGTGTTGAGTGTGTCTTCTTTGTTCTCCCTTCAATGACTACTGCATACTGCTTCCTCTACAGTATCACTTTCAACTATCTCCATTCCATTTGATTGCCAGTGCCACCAGAGTGAAAGCCAGAACGCAAACCGAGGCTTAGAGACATGCATAGGGATACATGTAAGTGTAAGCAAACCACGTTAATGCTGCATTGAGTCGTGTGAAGGGAAGCCAGTGAAAAGGAAGACGCGTGAGCTAACATCAAGAGAATACGTCCATCGAAGCAAAAAGAGGACGTTGTGGAGAAAGTAAGTGGAATCTATCGCATCGCAACACAACACAAGCATCTTTGACAGACAGAGGCTATGCCATGCCATACCATGCCAAGCTACGCAGGCCTCTCGTTTCAAATGGATATGCCGCAATTCGCTTTATGAAAAAATCTTTGGAGAGCGATGAAAAAATGGGAAAAATCCAGTGGAGACCACAGTCCTTGGATGACTTGGTTGGGTTGCATCAGGGTTTGGTCTGGTGTGGTTTTTTATCCCTGTTTTTTGTCCGTTTATGTGCATGACGAGGAGGAAGGATGACGATGCGATGGAGATGAAATGAGAGAGAAAGTCTGTTCTTGAAATTTCCTCTCTGTTAAGTAGTCGTTAGTCGTTAGTCTTTAGGAGAGAGAGAGCGAGAGCAGAATATAATGGAATAGTTGTAGTTGGAGCTGGTACATAGGACACAGTGAAGAAAAAGCTTCTTAGGAAAAGAAACGTGACTTTGCTTTCTCCATGAATGCAACTTTCCCCGCTCTCTCTTCCGCTTCCTCGTTTCTCCCACACTATACGGGTGAATGGGAGGAAGAATGGCGTACTTTGTATCTCTATTTCTGTAACTGGATGTGTGTAAACAAATGTTTTTTCCATTGGCTGTACGCACGAGACATTTTGCGAGTGAGAGCGAGAGCCAGGGCCAGAAGCAGTAGCCTTGCCGAGATTGCGTTCACAAAGCAAGGGAACGGAATTAAATTCTACAAGTTCAAAGTCTCGTCTTGTCCAAATACAAACGACCGAGAAGAAGCTCATATCAAGAAAGTTAGACATAAACCAAGAGTTTAAATACGACAGTTAGCTGCGGATAGAAGATAGCATGGTTTCGGTTCCAACTATGGCTCTGGATTCCAATCAAACTTGTCCTAACAAGAGTCGGCAACAATAATCTACCAATTCTTTGTGACTGTGCATGTGCATCTTACTACACTATACAGTACAGTACACACAGAGCATGTTGTGTGCACAGCCAACCAATACGTAAAGGACTTGACACTCCAACACTAACACCATTCCACCCATACTGGAATGAATACTTGAAAGAGAAAGTGAGAGAAAGCCGGCCGGAAGAGAGAGAGGGAGAGTCAGAATCCGAAACCGAAAATCCTAAAGAAAAACTTTTGTCTGTTCTTGTCCTGACATTAAATCCTAGTTGTGTGGTGATAATACTCTTGTTTTTTCTCTCCTTCCCAGGGCAACTTAAAGGAAGGCAGGACTGAATTCGAAGGCAAAGCCAAAGTCATTGCAAAAGCAAAAGTAAAAGTGGAGCCATCCGAAGAAGAACGTAAAGGAGAAAGAGAAAGCGAAGCCACATAATATTTTTTCAATGTCTTTAATAGCACTTTCAGTTCCTTCATCGTATTTTTAAAACTAATTAAACTTTGGATACGGTCACAAGTTCTAACTTGCTAATACTTTCTCTGCACCCGAGAAAGCATTAAAGAGAAAGTCAAGGGGATGTGGCTGTGTCTATGACTATGACTTATGCAAGCTATTACACTACTACACACATACTCTGGCAGTCTGTAGTCTACATGCATACCATATTATTACACTATCACTCACTAACTACCTCAATGGCATCGCTTGAATGTGCGGTATAGCTATAAAGAGGACAAGGACATTTTGCACGATACCGGAGTCAAAGGCAAAGCCAAATCCAAATCCGCCAACGTCAAAGTCAAGTATCTACATATTCGCTTTTCTGTGTGGAATCCAAATGTGAATCTAAATCCTTTTCCAAATTTCGACTTAGTCTAGGCTTGGGATAAGTGGGATAGAAATTTTGTACTGCAGTTTCATTTTCATTTTCATTCAGGTGGTATGCATAGACCTACGTATAAAAGTCATGAATATATCACTATAGGCATATGCATTCATAGAGAGGGTATAAATTGCATATAGCCAACCGAGTATATCTCCCGATGTATATCTTTATATCTCCACATCCCGGCAGCAGTAGCGCCAGTCACTGTACACATGAGTAGAAGGCGCGAGATAAGAAGGATTCTAAGGGAAAATGTTTCTACATTTTGTTTATTGCTCCATTCCGAAAAGACAAAAGTAAACTACATAAAAGTTGGGAACAAAGGTCATTTACACATTTTCTTGAAGATCGTTAAAACTCCTTTTCTAATGCGTTCCTCCTTCCTCATTCCTGGTTTTGTCTTCTTCAAACCTTTTTTTCTCTACTTTCTCCTATTTCTCTCTCACACTCACTCTCCTTCACATAACATTGCATCGTTGGAGGATTCCGCAAAAATTGAAGATTCTTGTAACGTGAACAAAATTAATTTAAGCTCGTTTCAACCGTCATTCATTTTCCAACTACAATCTAAATCTAAATTCATCCGAGGATTTCATATAAACGGATGGAGGGGAGTGAAGCCGTGCAATAGTAACACAAGACCAGAGTAGAGGCTAACGGACTCGGCTCTTTGAGAGAAAGGAGAAGACGCACACTAGACGTGTATGTACACCTCGTCCTAGTAATTTAAATATGATGAACATGTTTTGAATTCTTCAGCTTCTCCTCCCACATCGTGCCGTTCCATTCTCTTCCTTTCTCTTCCATACCATTGAAGAAGGTAATGTGAGTCTAAAAATAAAAAGATGAAAAAATGAGAGCGAAAAAGAAAATGAAGTGCACATAGCTCACCAGGCAGTCTTACTTTGAGCTTTGCAAAATCAGAATCAGAGCTGGAATGTCAACGGCGACATGCCTGCATACTGCATTCTGGACGTCTTTGAGAAATCAGAGAGGGAAAGTGAGTTAGGAAATGCTCAAACAGCTCCGTCCTGCATTTCCAATTAGACCGGTTTAAGGTGTAGTTTTGAGCCCGTGATCAAGTGTGTAATGGTGGCTGGATGCAAGGCTCCGCTCCGGTGACGATACATGATAGCCATTATGTCCCGTGAACTACTTACTATTAGCGAAAGAAGAGCATGAGTCATTCGTCCATTCCTCTGTCCTATGGAGACCATCTAATAAAAATACTAGGGGTGCGTCCATACAATTCCCACTATTTTCACCATTTCCCTATTTTCACAGACCGTCCAGCGTCTACTTCGCTGCCCCCTAGTACTCTGCAGTTATACTTGGGAAAGTGAAAGAGTGGGACGAAGAGAGAGAGAGAGAGAGAGAGAGAGAGAGAAGAGATGTTGGTGTTACGTTCTCATTTAATTAGACCATTCGTTTCAGTTGAAGGAGTCGAGAGAGAGAAAGTGAGTCAAGCAAATCCGGAAAAAGTTATTTGATGGCAGCAATAGGCAGTGCAATGCAACGAGTGCAATACTATTGTAGCAATGGTGTGCCACACATCGGGAGAATTTTCCTACACTTTTCCCTTTCCAGTCGACTCATCCGCGTCTTCTTCCTTTACTTCACTTCACAGTTTTCACTTGATCCTCCATCCTCCTCCTCCAACCACTCCAACGCCTCCAAAGTCTCTCCAGGACTTTCTTCCAAAGTACCTTTCAAAGTACGAAGGAACGAGAGCAAGTTTTGCGCCAGTTGTTGTTGGTTTCTCTCTCAGGTTTCGTATCAACGATGACGGACGGAGGGAAGTGAGCACGTGGAATTATTGAAAGAGTCAGTGGAGTGCGGACGGTAAGTGGGAGAAGAAAAAGAAGAAGGTGGGGTGGGAACGAGGTCGAGGAGGACATAAAGGTGTACAAAATGTACACTGGAAAAACTCCAAGGATCTTCCAGAGAGAAATGGTTTTTAGATAGAATCCCTCTGAGAAGAACATCCTAATGGTTGAAATAGTCTAAAATGGAATTAACTCTTTAAAGTTTTAGATACCCTGGTTTGTACTGTGTACCCACAATATCCACTGTAGCGTAGCAGTTTGCCTGTACAGCTCTCTGGTCACTATTCCGGTACATAAGACTACTCTCCTCCAGGCTACTTCGCTGCATCTGAAGCTATGCGGAGTGTATTAAGTTTCATTTGGGAAAAAGGTAAGCGAGGGACTGGGAATGATCAGCGGCTTCGATGCTATGTACATACACTCTCCGCTCCGTCTGGTTTTTGTGCAAGTGTGAAAGCAAAAGGGTTCATGTCGGATGCCATCAGACATTGTAGGAGGAGGAAAAAATATCAGCTGCCGTCATACATCATCCATCCACGGCCATATCCATACCATATGTCATGAGTGGTGCAGTACATAGCGCAAGAAGAGATAGATGAGCAGGTTGCAGTTTGGTTGCTAAAGGTATTTCGGAGAAGCATCTCTTGACTGCAACCACAACCGAATTTCACACATGGTCGACTCTCTCTACAATTTCCTCATCCACAAAACACTCTCATCATATTTCCTCACATTTTTCCATAACCTTTTTTACCTTCTCCCTTCTTGTTCTATTTCTATTGAAAACATTTGAAATTGTGCTGGTGCTTGGTTGTTGGGTTGCAGTTGTTGGACGCGTAGAGTGGAAGGATAAAGTATCATGCACAACTCAAGATACCATGCTCAAGATTGGAGTGCATAAGGATGACATGGTGCTATTGCTATGGTGAGGATGATTTGGCCAAAGGACCAATAAGAGGAGCAGGAGAATCCTGATACGGGTATCACTACCAGCCTACCGGTAGTAATAATAGCAACAAATTTCGAAACTTGATACCGCGCACAATACACACAAAACTATGAATAGCCTCAACCGGAGGAAGCCGATAGGAACAGCAAGCGTTATATGCACATACGGGGTATGGGTAACATAAGCGTTTCTTCAGTCGATAATACGATCGTGTAATTTTTCCACAACGAAAGCATCTATGAAACACACACGTGCTTTGCTGAGAAGAAGGCTGGAGAAAAGCGATAGCAGTGGGAGCGAAGGATAAAGGACTTGTTGGAGGATGGGAGGGGAAGGGAATGGGAAGAAATGGAAGGGGAGCTGATAGAAATTCCTGTGGCTATGAAAGGTTTGAGTTTATCGTTTCTTTACCTTGAATTACATGAACATGGACGCTGGCGGGAACAGCCATGGTGGGGGAGCACGTGTAATTTCCCGAATGATTCGATCGGACTTTGGGTATTGTTAATTGTGAGCGGAGCAACTCTCCTCTTTGAGTCACCAGACGAATATCTGATGCCAGTTGATCACCAAATAAACCCTGTGGGTCAATTATACTCGGACCATGGTACCAAAACACCTGCGAACCAACACACAATCATTAATCATCCGTCCAACCTTCAACCGCTATCCAATTAAATATTATTTACACATCCACCTTACACATGATCAATTATTGCTCAAAGCAAACCTTCCTATCTCACCAAGGCCTCGTGTAAACCAACCTGCAAAATCTTGTATTTATTACCATCTTATCCCATGGGTAATGTACTTCTCGTGCATCGTTGCTGAGTAGTGCAACAAGTTCTAATTACGCCCTTCTCAAACTCCTCTACCAAAAGCACTTCTCACTTTTCATAATGTGCGGGCTTCTTTCCAAATACTGGTTTTAAATTACTTTGGGGTTTCTTTTATATTTGCCCTTGCAAAATGGTCTATTTGACTCTTGGACAGCATTTTAAATTATGAAGACAGTTATTCGTACACAAATTATTTTCGAATTCGTCGCATTTTAAATTCTACTTTTACAATTTAGGAAAAGATGTAAAACGTCGTTATTGTAAGATTGATAAAAATCAAAATATTTTTTGAAAAGTGCCTCATTTTTGTTTTCGTCCAAAGTGTAAGTTCTAAGTAAAGAGAAAACTATTTCGTCGTCGAAACAGCAAAAAATGCTATATGCAATTTTTCTTAATCGACGTTTAACATGGTTTGCATTTACAGAGAATTTTGTTGAACTTGGTTTGCGACAATGTGTGAAGTGAAGTAAGAAAAGGTACATACCTGAGCAATGTCATGAGGTCCGTGCTCAACTTCGCACGTCAGTCGTAAAGAACTTCCACTCTTAACATGAACATCTGATCCACCGATTATCCGTGCACGGGATTCTGTAAATCAGAACAATTTCAACTGTCAATGATAGAAAATCCCTGGAAAGAGAAAAAGAAAAGTACACGGAGGGCGAGGGAAAATGAAAGGGAAGTGGTAGGGACGAAGAGGAAAGTGGAGGAATGGGAACAAGTTCCGGGAACAAATCTATCCGATTTACTTCTTTTTCTCTCCATTCATCATCCAGTGACGGAACGATACGGTGGCAGTAGAGATAACTAAAGCACTCACTACTTGGACTTCTCACTCTCTTGCCTCTCTCATGCGATCAGAAGCAGGACCAGGACCAGGAGCGGGACTGCGAATGAAGCTCGGATTCAATAATTTATATATCTTCCCTCGTCCTCATAACTTATTGATATACCACCGCAAATAGCCCAAATAGCCAATAGCTACTTGATTTTGATATACGCATCTTCATCCAGCTTCCTCTCATGTCTCACGGACAGTCTCCGTCTTTAACATCTTCTCACTCGCATGGATATGCGATACACGCAACCATAACATTCCATCCGTCATTGACCCAACGAGCAGTGGCGGCCAAATTCGAAAAATCATTGAGGGAGGATCCTCACTTACAAATTCAAATGCTAGCAACTTTGACGAGAGCAGCTGGAGATGCTCGATGGAAACCTCTTGCTACTTACGCCCTTGTGCGTGTGCTGGAAGCTTGATAGATAAGTTATCTGTGTATGAGCTTGTGATGAGATGAGACGCAGGAGACACGTAATGTGGAAGCCAAGAGAAAAGCTCCTTCATTCACCTTCACAATCTCCCAGCTAATCTATAATTTAATCAGCATCCGAAAACTAACGGCCAGCAACTAACATGAAAAGTCAACGTAAAAGTCAAGTGAACCTCGTCCTTTCATCCATCCTTCCATTTTTTCCTTCTCACTCTCATTCCCTCGTCTGTCCTCAATCCGCAATTCTCCAAGCTCAATACCCAATGACTCGGTACTTTTCATATCCCTCGCAAACTTTTCTTCCTCCCAAAGTCCTCACTAGTTCCTCCATATAGGTAATTACATACTTATAAATTACACGCCGACAGCCAGACGCACACCTACACAACTCGCTCCCCACCTGCCCTTGTTTACATCCCCTTCTCCCACTCACACACATAAAAGTCCAACTTGGAGTGCAAGTCAAAGTCAAAGTAAAAGTCGCAAGTAAAAGTTGACCGGGCCACAAGAATGGAGGAGCCGAGAGAGAGAGAGAGAGAGAGAGAGAGAGAGAGAGAGAGAGAGACTGAAGTAGTTTTCGGTGTGATGAGAATGTGATGCGATGTTCGTTCCACCTCCACCTTAAACTTAGCTATTGCCTGTGCCATTACCCGGGAGAGTATCAATACTCTCGGTACTGCTGTAAATACAAAACTGGAAACGGAAAAGGAAAGAGTTACTGGGATGCGTAGATTTACGGCTTCTCATATTTTACACGAGTTGGAGTCTGAAACCGATGCCAACAGTCGACGACGACCAACTACCAACTTTGCAAGTAAATTTCTTCATTCCATTATTGTAGCCAGATTCATGTGGACTGTGCTTTGTAAATGCATACCTAGGGAGGATTCTCAGCCTCGCTTGCCTCGAGTGGATCCACAGAGGGAGAGATGGAGATATCGCTTGGCAATCCATAAAGCAGAGTCGGTGAGCATATCTCTCTAGAAGGGACATAAGAACACGGACTGATCACATCTTGGATGTAAGACAGTGAGGTTGCAGTTAAGAACTCGAGTAGTGTGTGTAACACAATCGCTGGTTACAACTTTTCTCCCGCAGGCTGACAGACCCCGTGCCACATTATGCACGTATAGGCCGCAGTCCGCTGTATTTATGTGTCTAGGCAGGCGAAATGCAAGTTGTTTGAGAAGTTGACGTGGGAGATGGCACGATGGGATCATCCCGTTTGGCTTCCTCGTTCGCATATAAACTAGAAAGTGAATCCAAATTGTCATGATGTCGTGTGTCGTGTAGCATGTCCTGTTGTTCCACCTAAAAACTTGGATTTTGCCGAAATATCGCGTGACATATTGGACGCTTAACCCAAAGCCAAAGTCGAAACCGAAACCAAGGCCAAACGAAAAGAGCTTACAGCCCAATGCTGTGTCTGATGCACAAAGTATGCACAGAGGATTGTGCGGGGAAGGGGAAATGCATCGCCAAGCAATCCGAGAGAGACGACTCACCCCGGGCAATATTTGCCAAGTGAAATTTCACAAGATTACTAAACGACTTTGGAGACACTTTGTGAAAATCCATGCTCCGAGCTGTCACACATTCATTTCCACATAGCATCCATCCACATCCACATCCACGTCTACCTCACTTTATTCTCTCCAATGTCAGCCAGATGCAATGTTTGTACACGATCAAAGTCAAACTCAAATTCACATTCTTCCCGCCCTCCACCTTCCCACACCACGCCACTCATGCATATGAGTAATGTATCCAGAAAGCCACCGATAAATATCCTCTGGTCGTGTTCTCGGTTTACGGTTCTCCTTCGACTCTCGCTGCATCTTATTATTTACAAGGGAAATTTCCCGCTGCACTTTTGGACAGTGACTAAAAGGGAAGGAGAACCGGACTCGGAATCCGCGACAGAGACAGAGTTGGGGTTAGCGTCAGAGAGTGAGAGTTACAGAGGCTGGAGGATATGAAAGAAAGTTTACCAATTAAATTGTTTTATCAACTTTACTGCTGATAAACATACTCGTACACCTTGTGCTCTCCCTATGTGTTTAGAGTATGTAGGAAGTGGGTGCGTTGACCCTAGGCTCAGGAGTCCTCCTTCCTACACATATACCTATACCCAGTTTTTTCCACTACGCTCCAAGAACCACGTACGTGCCAAAAATGTAATCCAGGATAGAAAAGGTAATTATAAATGTGGAGGATGGATGGGGGATAAAAAGTATGACATTAACTAACTAGGGCTGGTGCGAGGACCAAGGTAGACAACGACGGTGGGTCGGTTGTAAAAAGGTAATGTAATTAGAAAGCAGGAGTGCGGGACGTTTAGTTGGAAACGTTAATTTGTGGAGATGAGAGTGAGTGTGTGTGTGTGGGGAGTCCACATTTAAATTCGCTCTTCTCGATTACAGAAGCTAAGGATGCTATTATCAGGAGTGGCATATGTGGTAGCATTGGGAGTGTGATTACATATGTAGCTATTTAAGTCGCAGTTACGCTCGCCCAAGTGTGGACGAAGGAGCGTGGGAAGGTTTCCTATCTGTTGTAGATAATAATAAAAACCAGTTGGTTTGTTCGTCCGTTGGTTTTTGCCGTATAAGGTGGGGTACGTATAAATCCGCTAAGATCCTTAAAATCCACGGATGTCGTCTGGAAGCTGTAACACAATTGTATGTCCGTTTGCTACACATGTACCGTTGTGTACATAAAGTAGGAATATAAATTTAGCACTTGGTGCCGGTCCTAGACCAGAGTAGACGCGTAAGTTGTAGTGGTTACTCGTATAATTATGCACCAGCGTGGTATAGCATATTGCCCTGTAGTGTTATGCACCATCCTCTCACTCTCTTCTCTGCTTTCTCCGAGTCTGGGAGCTTTCTCTGCATTTATCTGCACGCTGACAGATAAATCTTGCCCCTTCATCCTACACAACCTTATAACGCATTTAATTAAGTCGTAAAGCTTATTTCGTGTATTTTATCTCTCGCTTCTCCTCATTTCTTCTGGCTTCACTCCCTGCCCTTCCATCTCCCATTCTTTCCATTTCCCATTTCTTTACCAACATTTATGTTTCCAGATCACAGTCACAATATCTATTTCCCCTATCTCCTAGCTCCGTGCATTTATACGGACTCGAGCACCGTACCATGTTATTGCATTTCCTATTTCACAAATAGCAACGCAATAGCAACAGCGAAACGAAAGCAAAGCAAAGGTAAGGAAAGGATGTAGTGCTGAAGGAACGTAAAGAAGGAACGTCTCCATCTCCTTCTCTTTCGTCATAAACTTAATGCTGTTGTATACACACGTAGCTGGAATGGCTTCCTATAGGAATCTAGGCATGAGGAATTCCTATAGGTAGGGCATGTAAATATACGCATGGATATTATTATAGGAGGGCTGGAAGTCTTGACAATAAGGCCATTTGGATTGTACATGGAGAAACCCTTAGAACGATATTTCACCGATGCAATCCTCTCCAACTCTGACCTAATTCTACGGAGGTAGATACATTGAGTACCTTTAAATACCATTAGCCGTGCATGTGTGTGTATTTTTCTAAACATTGGCTGCGCTATGTATTTGTGGAATTTATAGGGATTTAACTTGACTACAGGAAAAACAGGGAATTTTTATTGCTCTCATTTACTCGGCTACATTACATTCTGGTACATGTCCAGGTCCTGCCCTCGCATCGCCTGGCGTGGTCTGGACTGTAACTCCGTGTAGTCTGGGTTAATTGTCTTAGGTCACCATGTTCACTGCTTCCACTACTTTCCCCATTTTACTATGCACCTAACTACTCGCTCCCCTTCCCCTTCTCCCGCTCCAGCGGATGCAATCTCAAAATTACTCTGGATTTAATTTTTATCTTTTACATCATTAAATACTACTTTAAGTCTTGAGCTTTCTCCTCTTACTTACTCCTATCAAAAGCCCATTCTTTACAAACAAGGAGGAAGTTGCAGTGGATTTAAATCCTTCCACCATTTAACCTTTTATGTGCAGTACGGAGCAGGTATTTGCATTTTAAATTCTATTCTACCAAACTTCAAGGTGAAAGCTCCTGCTTCTCCAACCATCGCATCCCACATGCATAACAGCACCGCACCGACCAATCAAAGCCCTTGAAGCTCCAAGTATGACAAAGCTACCTGTGGATAGAATTCTCCGTTTCTCTCTCATCGAACAAAAACTGAATAAAAATGTAAAAGATGAATTCGTAAATGATGGTGATTGGGAAAGGTTGATGAAATCTGCTTATAGGGAAAGAGAAATGGGGAGTGGAAGGCTGAAGTGAAAGCGGAGAAAGTGGGAGTTGAATTGAATGGAATTGAGAATGGCAGTGTAGTGATGCATATTCAAGATCAATAATTGGGAATACGAAATAACTCGCGTTCAAGTCAGCGTCGGAGTTGAGGTTGACGGGTGGATTTTGCTTAATAGAAATAGTTAAAGACAGAGAATAGGAAATGAGAATGGAGCGAAGGAGAAAGTGAGAGTAAGCCGACTTGGCTGATAAATGAAGTTGTTGTGAAAGATGTCAGAAAGAAAGAGAGCAAATAGTGGACGATTTCCTTGGGCCTTTTCCGCCACTCGTTTTTCTCCTTCGTCTCATCCTCCTCTCCTTCTCTGGTCTGGCATGGCCTGGCCTCTCTACACGAGCTTTCTTACTTTCTCTCTCCCTCCTTGTCTCCCTCTCCCTTGGCTTGGCTTGGCTTGACTTGTCTATAGTTTAAATGAAGGGAAATTGTTTGTACTTTGTTTCTCTCGAGTCGGTTCTGCTTTCTGTGTTTAGTGCTGAGTGTGTGTGTCTACGTCTAGTGCAAGTATGTGGAGCCCAGTTTCCCTGCTCCTCCAAAGAGACAACCATAATGAAGGTGTAAAGAATACATAAAAAGGATAAAAGCAACCAAGACATGACTACAGCAGACCAAACCAGACCGAGCTAGACTAGAACTGGAATCCAGCTCTTGAGGGAAAAAACAGAATGGGTCCCAAGTGAGTCAAAATTAATCTATAAGTCACTCGCTCCTCGTTGCCCACAAGAGCAAGACCAAGAGCAAGAAGCAAGACAAAGAAATAATGAAAGCAGGAAAGGGAGGGAGATGGAGGCAAGGAAGACGAGAAGACATTGCGCCCAGTCCTATCATCTACCAAGACTTCCCTCTCCGCACTTTACTTCTGGGTTGGGCAAGGAAAAACAACAAGGACAGCAAAAAACACAGAACAACATCGCAACACCTAAGCATTCCTCTATACTCTCCCACGCATGCATGTATAGCTATAATTATATTCAGTTTAGCCTAATCCCCTAAATACCTGCTCACAAAGGAATCTCACCATAGCTACACTCTTCTTGTTTCATGTACATCCACCGCAAAACAAAAAGAGAAAGCACAAGCAAATCCAATAAGATTCTTACCTTCTTATCCCACCTACAGTATGTGTATCCGTACAAGAAAATACTATCTGTATATGAATGAGGAAACATGAGTTTCCCTGCGTCTACTCGCATCGTACTCTTTTACGGTTTTTAAAAACAAGAAAGACTTTTATGGAAAGAGAAGCTGGAAAAATCCAATCCGCCTCACGATCACAAGCACAAGAAAACGAGGAGGAGAGCGAGGAGTGAACATCTCTAGTGAGCAACGTTACTTACTGAGCCACTGATAGAGTTTGGATCCAGTCCGATTCACTTCACTTTATCAAACATACATTAGACACATTTAAGCTTCATTTTATTTTGTGGCAACCAACCGATCTCTCCGCCGTCTCCCTTTCTCCTCAACTCCACACTTCTTAACAGGGTCCAACGCAATGGGGGAAATTCGCGGGATACATAGCACTCCTTGCATTGCTTTGGATGGACTGCAGAATTGCATTGGGCTTCCGCGTACTTATATTCCACTGTGGGAGTAATGTCTGCGTCTATACAGATACCTACATATGTATATTTGAACCGACGATGAGAATGCGGATGAGGAGAATGCACGCTGTACGTGCCGCAAGCGAATGCTTTGGCCAAAGCCGGAGCCAAAGCTAAAAAGCCAAGCAACCGTTAAATTCAGCTCAACTTCCAATTTTATCCTATTGTTTCTAAATCCAAACTTTTTCTATCCGGCTGCTCGTCCAAGTACCTACATATAACGGAGTTAGGAGCACTGCTATTATATATTAAGTAGGCATTTGCCATATCTGAACAAGGAGATGTACCTCGCAGCTCGTTTCCAAATGCTGTAAGGTGGGAGCACATACCACTCCGTCTCCGTACATTCCCAAATAAGCTGGAAGAATGTTGCCCACGTTTAAGACCCTGATTGTAAAATGGTGAAATGGTGAAATATGCATGGATGGGTGACTGGCTGAGTCTATGGACTCCATTCCACATCCAGCCAGACGCAGTTACACGAGGATGAGCCGAGATCAGCCACATGCCACAGCCAAAACTAGGAGTATCTGTGGAGGAAGGAAAGTCAAGGAGGAAATGGCGAGGAGGGTGGCCGAGTGTTGTGAGTGTGCAATAGTCCCAATCTGGCACCCCGACTTAATTCCATTCAATGTGACTATGGCTGTGTGTACGAAACCAACACCACGTCCTCGACCTCTTCCCACCAAGAATCGGACTCTCCCCACACGAAACAACATGGTGTTGCAGTGCACTCTTGACATTTGAAAAGAAGCGGAAAAACAGCTGTTTCTTTCTCCCACCTCTTTTGTCCATGTGCATGTTGTGCACGTAAGTATGCACGTCCGGAGCCATGCATGGCGTTTGCTGTTTCATTTCAGTCCTGCCTTTGAATTTTGAGTGGGGGGTATATAGTGTGGGGTGGCGGTGCAATGCTTTCCCTTCCCTCAGTTTGGTTTGGTTTGGTTTGGTGAGAGACTTGGCAGGCGTGAATGATGCGGACCATGCATTGGAATACGCTCCACTCCCAGCCTTTCCCTTTCATATCAATTGACCTCAAATTCCAATTCAAATTCTCAGCTGCTCTTCTTATTCTTTCTTTCCACTTGCCACCCATACAATCCATACAATTTACCAGCCGCCCTCCACCATCCTCCATTGACTATCTACTCAATTTGAATTCGAATCTGAATCTTGCTCCCCGCCTGCCTCCAACCCAACCCAACCCAATGTAATGCTCCCTGCACAATTCCACACTCTCCACTTAATGTTAGAGCTGGCGTTGGAGGGCATTTCATTTGATTTCAAATTTCAATGCATCCGCATCCTCCATACACATTCAAATATGATTGGATAATATTTCAATTTTACGTTTTTACACTTTTTCCCTTTGGCCGTCTCCACACGATCGTCGTCCAACCCAACTAAAGCCACGATGCGTGATGTCTACCTACTTACTTCAAATTCATATTCAAATTCCGCTTCCTTGCGAATCATTGGCGCTAACATTAAATTTCCATTTCGATAACTATGGTGGGAGGCATAGTGCCAGGGTACTAGGCTGGAAATAGAGCATGAGTGATCCGTGTTAATCAATGAAAGGAGAAGGAAGGGATGCGTGTGTCACGATGGGATTAGGAGTCGAGTGTGGAAATGCGTCATGATTATGCTAATGCTTGACTGCAGCTTGGATTCGCTCCATTAATGAGATGGAATGGAGTGATAAGATAAGACACGAGCAATCATAAATTCCCTAATTGTGTGTCTAATTGTCGCCAGTCAACTCACGTCACACCACTATACTATTAATCCAGGAGCAGTGCAGAAGGCAAGGAGAAGATAACAAGAAAGCCACTCCGAAGTCTGTCCTCTGATCTGTCTACTTTTTTCTTGTTTATCAAAACCTTGTGCTCTGAAACACGTTCCACTTCACCTTCTGCTTCGTCTCTCTTCGTCTAATTTCTTCTACTATAGTGCTCGAGTCAGTAGCGTCCGCAGGATTTTTTCCACTGAAATAGCTGGATCTTATTTAGTGTCAATTTAAAAAAAAACTGAATCTTTATTCACTGCAAATAAAAAACTATCTTTTTTCACCAAAAATTTAAAAAAATCAGCACCTTTTTAGCTGTGAATTAATAACAACTACAGCTTCATTATTCTAAATTTTTAAAAACGGCGTCATTTTTTATTGCAGATTTAAAAACTGTATCTTGGTTACTACATTTTTTTTAAAAAAACGGCATGATATTAACCGTAAATTTTCATACAAACTGACATTTTTTATTAATCGTAATTATGTGTGGCGTAGAGTGGTAGTAGATAGTTTTTTACTGTGGTAATGTATTTTTTAAAAAAAATTGTATGCCTACCCCTGAGGACGCTACTCTTCTGGAGTTGTTGGAAATTACTCTAAGGATCTTTGAAGGAGTTTTCTGTGTGTATTATATCGTGTGGATTATGATCCGAGAATCCACTCTCGACACTTCATCTGTAGATGAGATCACTGGACCGAATCCACAATTTATAGAGAGAGACGTGAGCGCTTCGCTTGTCAAGGAGTTCCCACAATCCACTTCATGACTGTGTCTGTCCACCTGCCTTTTATATAAATCCAAAGGACTAAC
>JAAXYX010001161.1:0-25794 GCA_036851915.1 Ptenothrix huangshanensis
TACTTGTAATGTGCAAAGAAAAGTTCTTTGTGAAGATTTTGTGTAATGGTAGCCTTGCGCACGTCTTCCACCTTCAGGGCTGATGTTAATTTAAGTACTTGATCCGTTAAGATGTACACTATGTGGAATTTCTACACGTGAGTAACAATTGACAATCATAATTCATCATCACCATTGTTAACATTTTCGAAATTTTGAAAAAGTTTATAATATAATTCATCGGCTACAGTTAAAGAAATGGGTAGACATTAATCAATAGAAACGAATTCCAGTAATTATATAATTAATTTGTTACAGAATTATCTTGTGTATTGTGTACGTTATGTTAAGTTATATTACAAATGTGCGTTTACCGAAATATCATCAACTCCAACCAGAACATATTCGGAGAGTTTGAACAATCGACCATCGTAGATGAGCTGATAAGGCTCGAATTCTTGCTCCGTATCATTGGTAGTTATAAAAATGTCTGAGAGATTATAAAACAATGACGATAGTAATTAAATTCACTAATGACAATTTGAGCTTTATCATTCTATACCTTATAATTAATCCGAGTACAAAATTCATTAATCATTAGTTTATAAATTGCAACAATGAAACATAATAACTGACCTGGTTTTGACGCCAGGAATTGTGCCAGACTCTGAGTCAAAAAGTTAAAGGAGATGAGCAAAAGAAATAACATTGTAATTTTAATTATCGTTTAAAACGTAATCTATTTTATTAGCCATAAAAGAACGATAATAGTCTAAACAACAATTAACAAATTGTTAACAATTTAACTTTTTCTTTAAATTATAATCATTAAAGAAACTTCAAACTTGATGATATTAAATACATAAGTATGTAGGTATTGTTGCTTTTTATTATTATTTATGCATGTTTTTCACAATGTCACTCATGTCTTAAAATAATTTTATAATTAATTAATAATTCGCTGCAAAACTGTGACTACTAACTAACTAGGAACAGGCAAGTTCAAATTCAAAACTACGTCCAACATCAGTAGAGGACTCTACATCTACACTTTGTTTTACATTTCACAAATTCACAAACAGCGTAAGTACAACGAGAGTTTGCGTTTACAGAATTTCAATAGCTGGAGTTTAACAACCTCTAGTTCTAGTGCGCAGAGTTCAAGTTGAACAAGTTTTTGCATCCTTTGGATTGATTTTTATTTTTTAACTTCCTACAAGTCACAAAAAAGTAACAAAGAATCGGAAAACAACCGACTTCAATTAAACAGACGTATGTAAGTGTATATTTTAATAATTAATAATTGCATGTATGCGCACAAAGAGCGAACCATTATATTGTTGAAAAACGTTACATTCTAAATCCCTATTTGAATTTTTCCATGGCACTTTAAAAATAGCGCTTTTTTGTGATTTTCTACTGCTCTGTACTATTACCGTCAAACTTGACGGAATTCTCAATTATTCCCTAAATGATTACTGAATACAAATATAAGGAGTAAGTTACTAATGAAAATGCAAAGATGTTAAAAAATGACTAATAAAAAATTGAACTCAACGAATTGAATTCTCGCCAGAGGGTGATGCAATTATATTTAATTATACGAGCGTGTTTTCATTTTCTCTGAAGCAGCTCTAATCGTAAGCAGAATTAAATGATAAATGCAAAAATGGCTTTATGAAGGTAGAGTGTTGATCACTATTTATCCGCAAAGATTGGAAAGGATAATTGAATAATTGCGTGTTACCCATTCGTAGAATTGTTACTTACAATAAATTGTTACTTTGTACTTTTTTTAAGCATAATAATTAGAATTTATTAAGTCCACTGTAACGAATTATAAACTACAGAATAAGTATTAATTTATTATCACTTAATTATTATCACTACTATTTCTAGTTAGTTATTTTAATGACTATTATTAGTATTATCATTGCTTTAAGTAGTATATTTCTTTTTTTATTCCTACTACTAGCATTACGGATCTAATTAATTATATCCGACACAAAAGTTAATGCTTACTTATTTACGTATTCAGTTTTGGAAGGGAGCAATTCGATCACATTTTTGATTTGCCCCACAAGAACTGTAGCTCATAATGAGTTTGCAATAATTATGATACACCATAAAATTACAATGAATGCAAAAGAAATAATTTCACTTGCTCCTAGACCACATCCAGTGTACCCCCTTTATTCACATTCAACCGGCCATCAAGTAACCTCTTTTTATCTTCGCAATAATTAACCATACCACAGATTCTCGTTTTCCCATCTCGAAAATGATAAACGTAATAGCACTTCCCCGTTCCGTTACAGCCAAAATAATCTTTTCAAAAAAGGCTGATATGTAATTAATTATTATCTGCCTACCAAACAAGTCGATAAAATGTTGCGATTTGTCTGCGTAGTTACTTTTTTTTGGAAAAAGGCGCTCTGCATGGCTTCGTGATAATAAACTAACAAGGGAAACTCATTCGACATACTATTAGAAATGTAGACTTCCTCAATTTCTGTAAAAATAAATTCATTGTAGATTGAAGCATTTTACAGAATGCTCAACAAAAAACCCAATTAATGCACTTTCATAAAGAATATCTGTAAACCGTAAAACTTACGAATTCATTTTAAGTCATTTTACGGAAATACATTTTTACAATCTTCACCAACAAATCACGTAAATGTTAAAAAGTTTTTAAAAACAGCTTCGCTGATTATTTTTATACACGCTTATAAAATTAGCCTTACACGCGGTCATTTCCTAACTCGTTCAAGTTAGAAAGGCTGTGTCGTGTCGGTTTACCGGTCACAGATAATTTTGTATAGGGACAACCAGTACGAATTGCTTACAGCTTCGGGAACTTTGCCTCGAATAATTTAGCAGGAGAAATCGGTAAACCAAAGGTTTTCAGATTTTACGGGTAAAAATGTTTTTACTGAATTTGGCTTTTACTACGCACTTTGTCAAAATTTACCAAATTTAACAATTTACTTGTAAATAAATTTTTAAACGTGTACCTTTTCAATCTCGTTTAAATTCAATTATCATAAGCGCAAAAACTCTGGATCTTCTTTTAAGCGTGAAAAGTTTAGAATCCTTGTAAAGAGAAAACGGGTTTGTCTATAGAGTAGTTAAAATTTCCAGTAGAATACTTTATTAGCATTACATATTTTGTGAATTAATATTAATTAGACTTATCAGATTAATTATAAAATTATCACCGCACCAGCAGCAGTGAAGCAGCCATTAAAATTATGTTAATGCTGCCCTGACTACAGGTAGTTAATGGGAAACACGTTACACAAGTAGTCAATCTTGCTTCCTTTGGGTTCCCTAAAAGAGTTCTTAAGTTTTAAAATCCATGCAAGACCAGAACTCTCCGATAACTGGTTTTGCACGTGGAATGGCTAAATTCACGTGCCATTTTTTATCCTCACTCATCAATTTCAATTCATCATTCGTAGTTATTTCTTTTGTATTCGTTTACTTGTTGCAATAATTGCAATGCAGTTCACCCCTTCCACCATTTACTAGCATTAGTCTTGGACCTGCCCAACGAGAAGTAAAAATATTAATGGTAGTTTCCTTTTATGTTTAGTAGTGTACGTAATTACTGTATTGACTTGACTTTTTCGTGCGAGATTCCAAGGTGTTTGTAAAATTAGTCACTCAATACATGACTGCATTGTATTGTATTATAATCCTTCTAAAAATCTCAAGCCACATCCGACGTCCAGTCTTATTGGGTTATGTAGTTGGGGGGAATTGAATTGAATTGTACTGTACGCAAAATAATATTCAAGAGACACATATCTAATAATTACCTAACGTACCTCGTACAAATACAATTTAAACTTATTAACTGCTTATTAACTACAACCACGAATTACTATTAATTATTATTATAATTAGACTTAGGCACATTCAATATCAATGACATCATCAAGTTTCTATCTTCCCCGTTTTCGGCAGACCGATAATGAATTAATTGGTTCATGGGTAAGGTGACGCATAAAATGCTACAACAAGACGGGAGAAACCTCAACAAAACTTTCCACTTGTTTTCACAGCAAACTTGTTCACTTGGTCCTCTTTTCAAACACGATAAACTAAATACTAATTTTAAATTGACTCAAGAATTCAAATCCAGAACTGGAATAAATTGGAATGATTTGATCAACAAAATTACCAATACAGTTAAATGTCACGTCAAAGTCAATTAAAGTGTGGAAAAGTTTTTCTGATTCGTCTTCAGTTTTGGTGTATTCGTATTGTATTCGTATTCCTTTCTGCTCTCTTTTGGTTTGCTGTTGTTTGTTTATTCGATCGAAACGTTTGTCAACTTGTTTTTGGTTGATTGATGTGACACATGACACAATCTCAGGGTATGGTATTCCAACGTCGGCCTTCGTGGCAATATTTGGTTATGTCCTCCTCCATACAAGGCTTCTTGCAGCATTCGTCCGTGATACTTCGTCGTACTCGGCGGTTGCTGGTTATATCCCACAAATCTACAAAACAAGGGGAAGCAACCGTTTTATTTGGATTTTGGAAAATCAAACAAAGATTTATTTACTGTCTAAAGTCTACAGTCTACATACTCTAGAGACGGCAAGTTTAAATTTCCCTCCGGTTTGTTCCACAAAGTTAAGTTTAACTAATTCCTACATTGTCGTTGTCAATGTCCCAAAATCCCGGCAATTTTCCTGGGAAATTTAAATCTAGCCATCCCTCCAATCGTTCACGGTAAAAATAATTATTACTTACTGAATGACAGCGAGGATTCAGTTTGATCCGAAGCAGATCGTCGACGACGAGGCAAACCGGAGTAAAGTTGACCTTTACAGATTGATTGGACTACCTCAACGAGACGCCTACCACAATGTTGCACTGCTTCTCGCTTCACCTTGTGGGCTGGGACCGGCTGTTGTTGTTGTTGTTGTTGTTTTTGTTCTGGTGCTGGTACCGGTTCAGGTTCTGCTTGTCTTTCGGAGCTCAAAACCTGTTGAACTCGGGAAGACGGAGACAGCTCTCGAGCCACAGTGGCTGCAGCTGTCACTTGACACACTGCCAACACCACTGTGATGGCTCCTAGCAAGAAAACTGCAGTCGATCTCATCCTGATCTTGTTCTTGTGATGTCGAGGGCAGTCTAGTTGGAAAGAGAGAGCGGAGCTCTTAACCACTTCACAGTCAGCGTCGGAGAGGACTTTCAATTGGAATTAATTGGGAATTTATACTCGATTCGTCCGGTGACAGAATTAGGAGCATCGAGCATTTTTATCTCAATCTCCACAACTCATCTCACCACTCATCGTCATCGTCATCGTCATTGTCAGTCCAGACTCAGCAGGCAGATTCACTAAGAAGGTGCCGGTCGGCTTATCTCTCAAGAGGAAAAGCATGGCACGGCATCTCATCGCATCGCATGCTCTTCATCCAAACCCATGTCATCGCTATGGTCTGACAGGACAGGACAGGACAGGACAGAGAAGTGCCAACGTACTTTGAAGGTCTAAAATCAATTCGTTTATTTAAATTTGAGGTGGAAAATTTGTGAACTTGTCTCAAAAGCGTTATCATTCTCAAAATACTACGAGATTGAGCATGTCGAATTTTCCCTTCTGTTTGATCAGGTCGATTAGTCATTTTATTTTCAGTGCAGTGTGGGGAGAATAAGTGACGGGATAAAGTCCAGTGTCCCTAACTGAAAAGATTAAGGCGGTGATAAATCATTGCTGTCTTCTTCACTACTATTATTATTACACTAATTGTGAGTACTATTTTACTCTTTCTAATTGCAGAATCAATGTTGAACATTAGGTACGGCAGATTTGCACTGTGCTCTGCTCCAGCTGATACGAAATACGAATACGATGCCAATAGTGTTCCACTATATCCGCTTTTGATTCGTTCGTGTTCCCCGCTGACCTGACAACACAACCACCGAACCATCTTCCCGTTTTACATAATTGCTTTGGGCAAATATTGACACGCTTTCCACTTTCCAACGCTTTGTTTACACTCACAATCGCAATCGCAAGATTATTTCATCCAGAAATAATTCACTTTTATATTTATGCACAATAATCGCCATATCATTTCATACACTCTTCCAAATCTTCGTAGAAGTAAGAAGGGGTCTCTTTAAAACCTTTCTAAACTGCAAAAGTTTATGTCGACACGCTGCATGAAAAATTCGGTATGTACATATTTTTACTCATTTTGTAAAACTTTGATTTCCCGATGTTGATGAATAATTCAACGGAGGAATAATTTGATTACGAAGCTAATTTTCTGAGCGTGTAGTTGAGCTCTTGGCTTCCTTTCAGAATCAGAATGTGGATGCAATTAATTACTTGTTTTTTTTTCATGTCCGTTCAGTGTCGGTGGATCCTTTTGGATGTGAAGTGATAGGAGAAGGCGTTGCGTTGGTGGTCTTGGTACTGGAAACTTTTCCTGTGTACAAATGATTACCTACTATTAATATTACTTGACAGGTACCGCATCGAAACCGCTGACGGCCGACATGGTGTCAAAGCCAACGCCAAAGCCAAAGCCAAAGCCAAGAGATGAAGATCACCCGAGTCTCGAGAGGTTATCACAGGTAAAGTGTAAACCAAACAAAATAAATATTAATAGTAATTTCGTAGTATTTATTTTACTTGAGTAAATATTTAATGATCACTTGAGTTTAAAAGTCATTCCTTTACTCTTGTTCTCGTTGCGTTGCCCATTGAATTAATTGCAGGCAGTGAAGTTTCCTTTTACGCGACTTGTAACTTGTAATGTATGTAATGTAACCGAAATAAGCCACGATCACATTTACATTTTACATTTATAATTTACAATGAAAATTAGCGTTGGCATAGCAATAATTATTACAGTCTTGTTTTCAATGGTCAACAAATTTCTTGAATACAATCAACAGTCAACATTTTTTAATATAATTAATGGAGGAACTATCAAAGTGTTTTCGAGCAAACTACTCTGGTTTTCTTGAACTACATACTTTATTTTGAATTTTTAAGAAGTAATTACAGCTGCAACTCCAGCCATGGTCACTATCATATGATGCATGTCCAGACTCCAGAGATTCTTTCTTCATTTTGATGCGTTTCGGAAATCTGAAATTCTAATTTTCTGACTCCCATGTCCCTTCCCGAATCCCAATTCTATTAGTTTTAAACCTTGAGTTTTAATAATAGGAAGGAATTATACGGAACAAACAAGCAAAATTGCATATTGCATTACCGCGCATCGATGCATGCCGCATTATAGGACAGAGTCATCAATAATTCTGAGCTTCTTCCAACCTTACTTTTACTCCTACTTACAAATTAATTATTTGCCATTTCAACTTACAACTTAAAGTAATTCCTAGTTAAGTAAGCTGTTCCATTTAAGTTTGCTTTTTCAGTCTCCAAACTTCAATCAACCCCAAACCCCACCGATCTGTAATAGTAAATTAGGACGCCACTATACTAGTGGGTCTAGTGTTGTTCTCGTTTTGTTAATATATTGTTATGATGTCATGTGGACCCAATAATATTCCCGATTGCTGTCCTGTCCAGCTGCAGATTATCAACCTCCTCGCTAATGATGTCAATTCCATGCCACCCATAAAATGCAAGTTCCTGACCGACAGAATTCCACACTGCATCTGTGAAGAATTGAATACTTAAGTATTTTCTACAAACAAACCACCTGCAGGATAGAGGGAGTGGCGGAAGGACAGTGAGTCGAGTAAAGAAAAGAAAAGAGACAATTTAAGTAAATGCATTCCATTTAATTAAGTAACAACTTTAAGAAAAGGACTGTAAAATCAACTGTCAACATGAACTCCAAAGATAAACTACGAATGCAGAAAAGTAACACCAAAACTAACTCGAAAGTTTCGGGACTGTCCCTAATCGCAATCAAATCGACATCTCAGTCACAGGCCCAGGTCCCTGTCAGATTATCTAAAACCAATGCTTTGTCCTCCAGCAACTCCAAGTTAGTAAAACCCTCGATTCAAAGTCGTTCAATGTCAATATCATCCCAGAAAAAATCGTTATCGAGAAGATCTGTTCGGAAGAAGTCATCCCAGCGTCATTCCGGGAGCATGACGGGTCGAAAGGCTAGTCCACGTCACCTTGAAACCAACATAACATCAAGTGCAGCCACTCTTACGGAGAAAAACGCATCGAGGGAAAAAGTCAGATCATATCCACTACCGGTACTTGCCATTTCGAGACTAATACGAAAGCATATTAAAGGGCACAAAGATTCGCGAAAAAATTCGCGAAAAGATTCGCGAAAAGATTCACGAAAAGATTCCAATAAGAGAGAGGAAAGACATAAAGAACGTGCTAAATCGAATACGTCAAGGCAGTCAAAAGGTTTATCGAGTGGGCATAATACCGCAGGTTCTCGTTCTACTATACAGGACATAAGTGCCATGAACGCCTCAGAAATGGGCTCGACGGATTCCCACAACGATCTAGAGAGACCCAGGGGGAGCGACCCTAGCGTCCCAATCCGTGAGAGACTCGTGAGTTCTATTTATCCCACTCTAGCCAAAGGTCAACGTCGCATCCTCAGCAATAGGCCTCAAATTCGTAAGTTCGTTGACAATACAATTAGCTCCGGAAAATACACAGTATTCACCTTTCTTCCCAAATTCCTTTACGAACAGTTTCGACGATACTCAAACGTCTTCTTTCTCACTATTTCCGTCCTACAGGTAATTAATTAATAACATGATGGACACACTTGCTCGTGCATTTAAAAAAATGCGATGCAAGGAATTAATCATTTACATTTATAAGTAAAATTATAATTATTATAATTTTATAGTTAATTAATTATATATTATAATCAAACTAAATGTCTCATCCTCACATTCTGTGGTTCTAATTTGAAAGCAAATACCAAGCGTCTCACCCACAGGACGGTGGACTACGATTGTGCCCTTCTTGTTTATTTTGTCAGTTTCGGCCTTCAAAGAAATCCTTGAAGATTGTGTAAGTTGGTTCAAGTTGATGTGCTCCATGTTGGCTTTTGTTGCTGATGTTAATATTGTTCATTCCTGCTTCACTGATCAATGTTACTTTTCAAATATTTCAAGTATCAATTTTTCCATTCGTTATTCATGATTCTCTGTCATTACCGTCGAGAAGTAAAACATTACCTAATCATGTTGCGTTACGAATTGTAAACTACAATAAATATGCAGGACAAAACTTACCTCATTCTCATTCATAATTGATTTTAGAAACGTCACAAATCGGACCGAGCGACAAATAATAAAAATATCAGAGCTTATAGCAACAGCGGATTTCCAACAAACATCTTATGGAGCCAAGTCCACGTTGGTGACTTTGTCAAGGTTGAAAATGAAGAAGCCTTCCCTTGTGACCTCGTTCTCTACTCGTCCAGGTATGTATTTCTTTTCACTTATTAATTATAATTGTCTAAATGCAAGTTGCATTCGCCACACTTATTGTTTTGCAATTAATCTCAAATATTAGAGAGCCCCAATAATTGACAGTGAAACGGGTTTTTAGAAATATTTACAGCGCAAAACAAAACAGTAATTGTGCATTTTTCAATCTGAGAAACTTAGAACTTTGCTGGTTTTTGTGTTAAATCAATGGATCTGATACTAAATACATAAATGGTTAATCATAAATTGGGAAACTAATTGTTCAGTGACTCAACGGGCATTTGCTACGTCGAGACATCGAATTTGGATGGCGAAACGAATTTAAAAATCCGCCAAGCTTTGCCCATCACTGCTCACATCACTGACAGGGATATCCCTTACATTGAGGGCTACATTGAGTGCGAAGAACCGAATCGATTTCTGTACGACTTTCTGGGCAAAATCTCTCTCGATGGGAAAACGTATGTTGTTATCCACACTTTACAAATAATCAAAATCAATGTTGTCATTTAAAATGGTGTCTTTTCTCGCGAGAATTAGTTGTGGTAGAAACTATGAGCTTTTCACTTATGCGTTACCTTGTTTAATTGATAGTTATTGCTTACTATGTATTCAATTTGACTTCATAGTTTTGATTCAATTAATGTACAACCACAATAGTAAAATGTGCAACGGATCTTTAGGGAAAATGCACTGGGACCGGATCAAGTTCTGCTACGTGGTTCGAGATTGCAAAACACACAGTGGATCATAGGTCAAGCTATTTACACAGGGCACGAGAGCAAACTCATGAAAAATGCCAACAAGGTGCCTCTCAAACAGTCCACTGTTGACAAAAGTAACCTAACTTTAAGTGATTTTTTCTTGTTGTATTCTCATAAAGTCATCAAATCTTCAAGAGTCTATCTCTTACACACACTCACTAATTACTTAATATTTGTTTCCTGTAAATTTTTAAAATTCTCAACAACAACTCAACGCAGTTACGAACACGCAAATATTTCTACTTTTCTTACTCCTCGTGGGCGTATCGATGACGTGTACTTCTTTGTCCATGTGGTGGACGGTAATTGTGGCGGACCCTCCTCAAAACATGTGGTATCTGCCCACTCCTGACCCCAACGGTACTACGTTAAAAAACTAATCCTATAATTATACTAGTAAATCCGTAGTTAATCCAATCTATCAATGCTAATTATTCTGAGAGATGGCTATCTTTAAATTTACTGTTTCGCAATGGGTATTAGAATTAAAATTACAGCAGTAATTATGGGAAATATTTACGTTTAGACGTGTAATTACCTCTGGCTGCAAGCAAACCGCGGGGAAGTTTGAATTAGCCATCTCTGAAATTACTCAGTTCAGTGGTAGCATTTTGATAGAATTTTTAAATGCATTGGCGCATTTAGCTTTGAACAATATTTTCGAGGGTGTTGTGATAATTTCCTTTATGTTTTGACAGATACATCCTACACATTTGTCTTTACCATGTTTACGTTCATAATTTTATTTAATAGTCTTATTCCCATTTCCCTAACCGTTACTCTTGAGATGGTTCGTTATATTCAAGTAAGTCGTAATTAGTAGTTTCAAAAACGTTCTTAATATCACACGAGTACTAATTGTTACGGACCCCTAAGAGTTCACTGGTCCATTAACCTTGAGATCATTCATTTTATTCGATGTTAGTATAGCTTCTAATGATTCTACTTTGATTTGATTACCTTCGTTTTCAGGCAACATTTATTAACAAAGACTTGGACATGTATTACGAAGAGAATGATACTCCTGCAGTTGCGAAAACTTCCAATTTAAACGAAGAACTTGGCATTGTAATGTAATAAGTTATTTTCAAAGCGGGGTCTCTTTTAATTACATAGCTATGGAATTGTAATAGCTTTTCTTAGCTAGTTAAAGTGATCAAGATTTGCTTCGATTTTGAGCTTACTTCACTACCACTACATTTGCTCGATCAGATGACGAAATCGACCTCTAGAAATGTCGGTGTTCGATTTTGTTAAATAAATAACAAGTACAAGCGTTGGCATGCTTTTTGGAAAAACGTCTTTGCTGCCAAATATATTCAGAATTTGTGTTTAAATCTGCACTTGAAAATCCTGAGTACTTCTATGTACATACTTGGTATTTTTTGCTTCGAGTTTAATAATTACTTTTAATTTGTAAAAGAGGCCCTGATCCTTGAGAACTTGAATCAGATAAAGAATATAGACATAGGTGACACGACTTTTGAATTCCCCGCTTATTCGGTCGTCTCGTTTATTAGCATAGAGAGTAAATAAGTGAGAGAATCCTTTGATACACGCTTAAAAAATCGTCTTTCTTTATCACTCTTACTACAAAAGTTTACACAGTGGTCCTAGTTGGTACAAGTTCAAAAAGACTACCCAAAAGCCCATTGGAAAAATTCAGGAAATTAACAATCTTATTTTTACCGACAAAATCTTCAAACTTTTGAATTACCAATTTTCCTGTTAGCAAATGTTTAAAACAGAAGTATGTATATAATACCGTATATCCTGCAAGGCAACTTTACTTCAGCTGTAAGAAGCTACGAAAAACCGGCAGATTTTCTCGCTAAATGTCGTACAGTATTTCCTTGTAAAAATTTGTAACCGGTAAAGTAAACCCGTGCAGTCTCTCTAATCGTAAGATAGAATGACGTAAAAAATTGCCGCTATAGTTGCAAAACAAAATCCTGGCTAATTTTCTGAGCCTACAGCTAACGAAGTTTTAATGATTAAAAGAGTTTCCTTCTTTTTATAATACACTGCTTCGTTTCGGATTTAAATTAATGTTTTTAAATTTACCTTGATGATTCTCTGGGATGTTATAGATCAGCTACATTTTTTCGGATAAAACGGGAACTTTAACCAAGAATGTGATGGAATTCAAAGGGTGTTCTGTACGGGGAGTCTGTTTCCCCCCTGAGAGTATCGAAGGAGAGAGAAATATTTTAATGCAGAGTATGAAACCGGAAAGCGAAGGAAATGAAAATATCCACGAATTCTTCACCATCCTTTCAGTGTGTCACACGGTCATTCCGGATTTGTCGACAGGTGAATTAGTCTACCACGCATCTTCCCCCGATGAAAGGGCGTTGGTTCTTGGGGCTAGAAAGTTTGGCTACATGTTCGACAGTAGAACTCCCAAGTCAGTCAGTGTTATCACTCACAGAGGAGGAAAGAAGAAGGCGGAGGTCTATATGATTCTCAATACAATCGAGTTCAACTCTGATAGAAAACGAATGTCCGTCATCGTTCGAAGACCCAATGGCAAACTAGTCCTCTTTTGCAAGGTAAGTCAGTCAGTTTTGGTATAGGAACAGTTGTAAGTGTCGAAAAATAATTGTAAAAAATATTACTCAAACACATTTATAGGGTACCAAAAAGCATTAAAAGCATTTCAAAGCTAAAGTATGTTGGTAGCCTGTTCCTACTATTCCAGAAGTACAAAAATAATTACTTCTTTTGAAACATTGCACGAACATGGTTTGCAAAACAATTGAAAATGACGTTTCCAAAGATTTCGTCACTAAACGAGATTCTGACTTTTTTGAGTAAAAAGTTGGAAGGGGCGGACTGAAATTCCTTACAATTGTTTTACGACATTTAAAAATGTTTTTGTGTTTCTTAATTGCTTGTAATTTTAGCTGTTTAGTAAGCTTGAGAGTGATTTGGAATCAAAAGTTGTGTTAGTTGTTGAGTTGATGTTGGTGGGTTTTTCCACAACCCATCTTTAGGGGGCGGATATGATGATTTTTGATCGCATTTCCAAAGACACGTCAATCAATCCGGTTAAGATCATTGAAGAAACCCAAAAGCATTTGGATGATTTCTCAGACATCGGCTTAAGGACGCTTTGTCTAGCACACAAAGAATTATCTGAATCGGAGTACGAGGTAACACAATTTAATTGAAACCAGAAACACAAAGCCTTAGTTGCAGACCTTCACTATCTTTACCTATCTTATAATATAATATCTTACGGGGCAAGAGTACTTTCAATATTTTTTGTCTAAAAAATCTGCATTACATTTACATTCAACACTTCATGAAAAGGGTACTAAATATATTAAATCTACAATTGTATGCTTCGTAAAATAAGCAATTCAATTTTACTTTGTTTGAAAATCACAAGTTCTTCAATTTTGCACTTTTTCAAAAAGGCCAATTCTTCAATTTTACACTTTTTCAAAAAGGCCAAGTCTTCAATTTTACGCTTTTTCAATTACAGTACACCTTCAATTTTTCGTTTGTAAATAGGACTAATTTTTAAACTACGCTTTTCGAAAAATATGAATTCATCAAATAATAGTTTATTTTAATTTCGACGAAAAAAAAATAAAAAAGTTTGAAATACAAAATGTACACGTAATATATCAATACAAGCAACATTTCATTGTAGTAAAAAGTTATTTTACAGTCCGTGGCTTGTCTTTTTGGCAAAAATATTTTTACTACATCCCGAGTAGCCTGTTCGGTCCCTTCCTTGGTTAGTTTGTGTTAATTACTATTAATATTTGTAAAAAATAATTTACACTAACAATCGCAGAAGTGGAGTAAAGAATACATCAAAGCTCAGCTGAATTTGACTGAAAAGGATAGACTGCTAGCCGCACTTGGTGAAGCCATTGAGGTCAACTTAAAATTGATTGGCGCTACAGCTATTGAAGACAAACTTCAGGACAAGGTAAAATCTACTGTAATACACAATTATGTAAATAGCAAATATATAGAACACATAACCTAGTTTGATTTTAATAAACTGAAATTCTGAGTTTGTTCTTGTTTTGGTTTTTACCGTAACAAAAACCAGGTTCCGGAAACAATTCAGTCACTTATGAGCGCGGGAATCAGCATTTGGGTTCTAACGGGCGACAAACAGGAGACCGCGGTGAATATCGGTAGATCGTGCAACCTCATCAAGCCGGGTATGAAGATGTTCATTATTAATCGACCAAATAAACTGGTAAATCGGTAAATGGTTTGCTCATAAAATAACCCTACCTTATTAAATAAATAAAAATATACATACAATCAATCAATAATCATAATAATTCCAAGGTATTTCTTTCAGTTTACCCACTTCTTTTATCCTGTTTTTTAGTAAAAACTGTTTTGCAGGTTTTTAAATTTAGCCATGTGTTTTATTTTCCAGATGACATTCGCGCTAATTACTAATTACCTGCAGGAACTTCGGCTTGAGAACGGAGACAGTATTCCGGAAAGTGTGAATGCCGCCGTGGTGATTGATGGAAAGACGCTACATTTTGCGACCGCCAAAAATATACGAGTTGCATTCATCCAACTTTGTACCGTCTGTAAGGTCGTTATTTGTTGCAGAGCTTCACCTTTTCAAAAAGCCGAGGTAACATCATTGGATTGAATTATTTATCATTAGTTAAGCAACATAATTACGACGGAATAACTGAATCAGCTAAGCTGAGGAAAAATAAAATATCACAATTCGAAGCAAAAGCTAGTAGCAAAAAATTGTAGTTATTCTTCTCAAGAAGGAATTTCGGAATAGTTTCAAACAATAATTCAGGATTGAAATTTCATTTATCCTATTTTTAAACGAGCACAAGAAAAAACAAATAATTGAAGTACAATTAAAATTCTTTTTCTCACAATTTAAGTAAAATAAACTTAAATTTAAATTTAAAAGGCAGCAGCTATTGAAACGAGTAATCAAAACGTTTTGGACTTTCAAAAATGGCGTAATTAGGCAGTTTTCATATTTTTGAAAAGGCATAATTAGAAGGTTTTGTACTTTTTAAACAGGCGTAAATCATGGATTTGGCACTTTTTCAAAAAGTATACTTAGGAACTCTATGCCATTTCCATGCCGAAAAGATATAATTAGACGGTTTTTCATATTTTTGAAAAGGCGTAATTAACTGGGTTTGCACTTTTTTCAAAATGTGTAAGTAGAAGATTTTACAACCTCTTGAAAAAATGTAATTAGAAGATTTTGCCATGTTTTGAAAAAAATGCAATTAGAAGTTCTCGAAATTTGTGAAACGATTTAATCTCTTAAAACAAATAAATAGAAACTACAAGGTTGTTTTTAACTTCAAATTAATTAGGCTGGGTATAATTTTGATGCCAGCTAAACTACAAGATTTTACTCCTTCACATTTTATCAGTTTTTGCCTCTTCTATCTGTACAAACGTCGCACTGTAAATTGAGGCCCACTGGAGGAATTAGTTTTTCAAGTCCAACTAACTTTTCCTATAGACATTTTCAATTCTATCGCGTTGTTTCCCAAGTTTTTATGTTGTGACCAAAGATATGCAAACTAAGCGCGTCAAATTAAATGCCAATTTACAGAATTAAAACGAAATAAAAACATAAGAAGGCGTGGAACATTAACGCATTTAAACTACCAAGTTTCTTTTGTTTCCGATTCTTTTCTTTAGGTTTCATTTTCTTTCGCTCCGCTTTAATTCTATGAGTTGGCACTTAGTTTGACACGTGTTGCTTATAGATCTGGATGTGGATATAGAAGAGATAGTGCGATGGGATTGAAGTTTGACTCAATTTCTTCCTTTCCCTTTCCACTTTTCGGAAAACTAGATATCGCATCATCTCAATACTGAGTTGTTATTATAAAAATAGATTCTTAATAAGAGCAAAGTCATCTGTTTTTTAGATCGTTGGCGAAGTGACAAAGAAGACGGGAAAAGTGACGTTGGCCATAGGCGATGGAGCCAACGACGTGGCTATGATTCAAAAAGCTCACGTTGGAGTTGGAATTTCTGGACTGGAAGGCCTTCAGGCCGCAAGTTCCTCCGACTATGCCATTGGACAAGTAAGTACACTAATATAGTGAATTAATTTATTCCAATGGGTTCATCATTTTGATTTGCTTCTACAGTTTCAATTTTTGAAGAAACTTCTCTTTGTTCACGGAGCCTGGAACTACAATCGAATAGGGAAAGTAATTCTCTACTGCTTTTACAAGAATATCCTGGTTCACATTATCGAACTTTGGTATTGCTTTTACAATGGCTTCTCCGGTCAAATCATTTATGACAAGTGGACCATTAGTTTGTACAATTTGGTGAGAACCCCTACAGAAATTTATTTACAAGTAACATCGTAATTAGACTTTTATGCTGATCTTACCGTAAGTAAAATTCGAAAATGGTGCTGAGGGAAAAATCTCTAAAAAAACAATTGCAGCCAAAACTGTAAAATCCAGGATAATGTTCTAAGCGTGTATGTAGTAGTGTCTCAAGTGAATTAATAATAATAATTCTCTTAATTAGTCTTGCAATTTTTAGTTACTTGATTAATTATATTTGTATCAATTCAGAATTCAAAAGGAATAGAGAACGATCAATTTCAAGTGTCCCTCCGTTTTCGTTTTTCCTCGCAGGTTTTTACAGCATGGCAGCCTTTAGCGTTAGGATTGTTTGAGAAGAATTGTCGTGCCGAGATGCGAATGAAATTCCCGCAACTCTACGTAGAAAATCAAAGTTGTTTTTCTATGCGAGTATTTATGATGTGGATGGGGGTGGCTTTGGGTCAGTCCCTTTTGACCTTTGCAGTGTGTAACTTCTCATTTGGCTCTGGGGTCGTTTGGAGCAATGGCAGGGAGGGAGGTCTTCTTGTTCTCGGCCAATTTATTTATACTGTTAGCCCTTTTTTTGTTTATTACTTTTTCTTTAAGTTTCTGCCAAACTTCTTTTCCAATCAAATTCTGTCCCACCAAAACTTTTTTAAAACGCAACCTCCCAATTACTACAATTATGTAACAGTGACTTAATAAAGTTTTTCTCTCTATTAGTACTCACTTACCTATGTATGTATACTATAAAATAACTTGTAATAAAAATTAAATTAATAGAATAGGTTTCATAAGTAAAAGAATCACAATCTTGACTTGTCAATGTTTTAACTGCAGGTAATTATAATTTTAGCAAGTTTGAAAGCCGGAATTGAGTTAAAAGGTTGGACACTATTTTCTCATGTGGCCATCTGGGGTTCTATCACCGTGTGGTTCGTATTCCTTCCTCTTTATGGGTAATTGATGACCCTCTCACTCTCGTTTTTATTTATTTCTTTACTCATTTTATTCTTTTGTATTTATTTACAATGACTTTTCAGTATTTATCATTCACATAATTAGTGTGAATTAATCCATTAGTTATTGTTATCAATTATGTATACGTAACTATGTGTGTACACCATTTGGATTTGGATTTTGACTTTGACTTTGAGGATGTGATTGGACTGTTTTCTTTTTTAGAGAAGCTAGCGAATTTGCTCCCGCTATTGGTCTCGACATTATTGGTATCGGTTTCATGGTCTACACTTCCTTGTGCTTTTGGCTGATGCTTCCCATCGCAGTTATTCTCGCATTTATCCCTGAATTATGCTTCCATGTGTAGGATTACTTTTTAATTCTTTCAACGTTGGGTTAAATCACGCTACTATTAATTACATCTATTTCGCACTAGTAATAAAAGAATGTTACATATCGTGGAGTAATACTACTCGTAATCGTAATTGATAATAATTATGCCCAAACAGACTAAAGCACGCGATCGGGAGGGAGTCGGAGGAAGACCGACGTCGGCAGGAGGATGTGCGTCTGATGGAACAGGATTCTGGAGAGAAATTTGTGCTCGAAGCCAAGTCTACGGTAGCATCACTCTACGCTCGGGCATCACAAGCTATTACAGTTGTTGCTACATCACAGCCGAATTTGACAACAATGTAACCTGGACTGACCTGATTTGGCTTGGCTTGACATGACCTGACACGTCATAATCCACATGAGCAGGTGGACAAAGACGAAGATTTATTTGACTAATACCCGCTTCAAGAGCAAGAAAGTAATTACACTAACATTGCCTGTGTAATGATATTATCCCAATGACCATGACCGTATTCGATAATAATTGCTCCATTTAGTTATACCTCTATTACCATACCATACCAATTACCAATGATTCTGACAACCATCAAGTTTTACGAAAATGTTATTGTACTTCAATTGTAGTCTGTACTAATTATTCGTTTGGTAAATTAAATTAATGTTCTCTCGAATAAAACGCAAGACCTTTTCACTTGGAATTCAAATTGAATCACAGGCAGAATCACTAATTATTGTCTCTGTCTGATCCTTGTAAATTCAATCTTTATTTGAAAACAAACACAAGTAAAATATCAACGTTGCAAAATCGATAAAGCTTTAAGCTGAGCTGCTCCTTCCTGTCTGTCTCCATTGTTGTTGTTATTGTCCTTGTCCTTTGGCAGCTTTTCAAATTCAAGGTCCATGCCCAATTTGTCGCCTGCGAAGGTTCACGACCCATATGGTCCAACAATCATAGATTACAATGAGAAGGTGAAGAAAAAATAAACCAATCGCTTTGTCTGCACGTGTGTATGTGAAGTAGAAGATAATAAAACTCTCAGCCAGGATAACTAGGAGCACGTACGAGATCATGGTGAACAACCAAACGAGTATTAAAAGTGAATTTTCCTGTTTTGAGCAAACAAACCTGTGTATTTTGAGAGGTAATTTCAAAAGAAATTAGTAATATGAGCCGAGAATTAAACCTAGGTATAATTAAGTACCTTTTTGAATGCAATGAATAAAACAACACCCATTCCACAGTACAAGAGGCCTCTGAAGGAGTACAGGGGTAATAAAGCTATGAGTGATGAATGGCGACCTGCAATTACAATTAAATCAGCATTCGCTATTAAACTTGAACACATTAGAAAATTACCCTGGGACTCACAACAACCATATAAGCTCGAAAGGAGTTCACCAGGAAAATCTGCAAAATGTTAGCGATTTTTCCCGCAGAATTTCTTCGCTTTGGTGAAGAGGAAGACAAAGTTTCCCCGGTAATTATCTGATGTTTATATGTGAACTTACGCGCCGTGACAAAATCTCCACGAAACTCAGCGATCTTGGCTTCCACAAATAGAATGAAGGCTACTCCACTGATGATGAGGAGAACACAAGCACCTACGCCCTGTCATTTCATCAAATGCAGAGAAACCAACAAAAATAAAATTCATTTTAAATGATGCTTTATCAGTCTTGTTTTAAAATAATCAAAGGAAATCAAATACGAACATCATATGATAATTTAATCTCTCTTGAATTTTTTTACTTTAAGCTTACGACTTGGAAGTAAACGGCGATTGTGCACCACTTTTCGGCTGTTATGAGGAGGAATTTAACGTCATTAGGATTACCGTCCCTCTTCTCATCCATTTCACCCTTCTCGATCTTATCATCATTCTCATCAGACTTGTTAGAATCCGCAGAATTTTTCCCAGACCCCCCGGATGAATCGTCGGAGGAGGATTCGTCCTCGTCGTCCTCCTTTCCTTTCTTTTCCTTTCTCTTCGTTGCCTTTCCCATCCTTTTATTCAATTACAAGATTCCTCTCCAGATCCAGAATACATAAAAAAATCCAACCAAAAAAGTCGACAGTCGACACTAAAAGAAGCAGTATTTATTCCTCAGATTTTTGCAGCACAAAGTTCAAATATTTTCACAAAACAAAGTTGTACTGCAATAAAACCTTGAATTTTAAATTTGAACCTTGAATTTGAATTATTAGCAATAATTTGCATATTTTGAATTCAAATCAAATGGAACTAATGGAACAATAGAAACTATCATAATCCCTTCCCAAAAACCATACTGGAAGGAAATAGTAGTGGAATCAAGTTAGGTCCTGTGTCCTGTCCAAGACTACAAATAAAGCTTTAACCGGCCTGGGACCAACCTAATTCAATAATATTGTATTTTTTTTTTTGAAAAACTGGAATATTTGTTAAAAGTGTAACCAGCAGCAACCTGTAGTAACAGCAATTATTAGCAATGAAAAATAGTCCCTCCGACGAAGTTCCATGTTCCATCCCAAGGTTGTTCGACGTAAAATCGATTTTACGTCGAACAACCTTGGAGATCAACCGTGAGCCTTGAATGAAACTGAAATGCTATAAACGCTATAAAGTTTCTAGGCAAGTCTTGAATGACATTGGAATTGGAAATGGATTTATTAGGAATTTAGGATGTTTTACCAACTGCCTCCTGGCGTGGTACCAAGTGTCAATGTCAATGTATCAAGGTCAAGGTCAAGGTCAAGGTCAAGGTCAAGACTTGTGACAATGGCATCAATAAAACGAAAATTGAATATTAAAAACTTCATTATTTTCATTTAAAAATTATAGCAATTCAAGTCAAAGTTGATACGTTAAAGACCCATCATGTGCGGAAGACACTGTCGACGCCGATGCGCATTCTACATGCGCTATCACGTCCTATACTTTTTCAAAACTTTGTGTCGAAGAAATCCAGATAATTTTATTGGCTGGGAGCTTTACCTCATCGATCGCTTTCTTTTTCGAATTGTCCCGCTCACATACAGTACACAACGGATAGGACGTTATCAGAAGTTTCTCATGGTTGTTAAATAATTACCTTTATGTTATTACCTACTCTCTTCAATAGCCACAGTGCTTCGCCTCTCCCGCTACATTTAAACAAGTTGAAAAGGCTTCTTGCGGAGCATCCTAATTCATGTAGTCCAGATTGCATTTTTTCTCAAGCTCTTTTGACTTACGACTTTGTAATTATTTGAAACAGTTTATCCAGGCTGCATGGGCCATTTACATGTCCTTTAAATGCCACATGTTTCACATTGCATCTTTGAGATGGTTCCACGATGCAGTTTACACTCTGGCCGAATTCGTTTCCTGGGTCCAAGTGCCGATACTCTTCTTCTTTTATATCCTGTCAGCCAGATTCAAAACCTATGACAAGTCTTGGTTGCACTTGGTAATCGCAACTACTACTTGATTAATAATTTAATTGAAACAGGTACGCAGTTGCTAATAATTGTGAATTTTTTGTGCCACTCATTTGAGATGTTTTTCCTTGTTCCAATTCCAATCTCAAAAACTGTACAGGTTCGAGTAATAATTTGGTTCCTCCTCTTCCTTTCCATGACAGTGGTGTTTTGTACTTTGAACTACGTATCCATATTTCCAACTAGTTTGATGGAGGAAGTGTGGACTCGCGACAACCAATTCTTGGATAAGGTGGAGACGAGACCATCCTGGATTATGAATATGCAGAGACCTCTAGTAATTACCTGTCTTGTCCTTCATATTCTCCACTTCTAATTCTAGTATGGAACAAGATAAAAAGTTTATTACCACCATAACTGCAAAGCCCACGCTAGTTTTCTTAACAAGTATTTTTTTTCTTGGTGATGGGACAAGTAATAATAAATATTGATAGTAATAATCACGATTTCAACGAGTTTCCTCTATTAGCCATTTCGAGTTCTGTAGTTTTTTTTTGTTTTTAAATTTCAAAATTTCCTGCCATTTCCATTTTCCGGGGATAGTACGAAATATGAAGCTCCTGATTTTTTAGATATTTTCTGCTTTTAAAAATTGTTAATTTTTAAAACTTCCTGACACTGATTTAGAGGGTCCAAAGTTTCAGGATTTGGGCATTTCCTGATTTTCTAGATTTATGTCAAAATTTTGGATTTTCTTCCCCCAATTATTAATAATTAAATCCATTTATACATTTGCTGTTTCATCCTGAATTTCCTGTTTGACAGGGCCAATAATTGTGCTTCTAGGAATGTTGCGGCTACCGCGAGCCCAATGATTGGTTACAAGGGAAATCGCTCACTCTCCCTTACACCTGCTGTCCTGCCACAATTTACAATCGAAGCTGCACTCTCAAGGGATGCTTTCATACTGTATGTATGCTCTTCCAACTTTTGAAATTTAAAATCAGGACATTTTTTTTATTTAAAAACCACAGTGAATAACTTTATAATCAAATATAATTGTAATAATGAAAAATGAAATATTGAATATCTTGATGAAAGTTGATTCGTAGTACTGAATAATTATATCCAGGGTTGCTTGTGGAAAGCGAAGGAACTGTACGAGAATTGCAAGCCTGTGATGGTGACAGGGATGACCGCGAATCTTCTCCTCCTAGTCTTGAATTACGGACTATTTCGTTACCTGTACAAGAGGAATTCCCAGGGTTGGCAGATCGACATGACGTGGCACGAAGCTCTGCTTCCCGTTCTTCGTGTGGAATATCCGCAGTTGCCGACTGGTGTCAAGAAACAGCCTCCCAAAATAGTCCGGATGACGGAGTCGGAAGCTGTGCTGGATATTCTCGACCAGGTCAATCGTCACGAAGAGGCTAAAAAAGCGAAGCAAACAAGAAATAAATCCTCGGCATAACATAGTCATCCCATCGGCCTTTGTCTTTACTCACTATTCAACTTTTTTTTCAACTTAGAGCAAACAACAATAGAAAATAAATCGTCATGAAAACCATCTGCTACTTCATACTTTGACGACACCAAACTGTGTTTTCCTCTGGGTTAATTAATTAACTTAAATCATTATTTTTAAAATTTTGAATATTTTTTAAAAATCTATTATTACTATTATTAATAATTTAACGAATGACGAACAAACTCTTCCTCGTACATAATCATTTGTGTAAACATAAATAAAAACAAAAACAAAAATAATTACTGCTACAAAAAGTGTTACACATTACACAATACAATGAACTTAAAGATCAAGAAATCCCTATTCCTACTTCATGTCACCTTGATACTAACAGTTGTGTGCAAAAATGAAAACGACATTGACGACTACGAAGACGACGAGGATGAAAAGAAGCAGAGAGAAGAAAGTTTGTCCGGACCTGGAGATATGGTCAAGTACGCTCAATTCTGCAATGCAATCGAAGACTTCGATGTGGACGGAGCTCCCAAATATGAAAAGCCTCCTTTTGACCTTCAAATCTACGAAATTCCTGGCGAACCCTACACTGCTCACACCTTACACATTGTTATCAAACCTGAAGGAAAATCACAAACGATCTCTGACCTCAACTTTAACTTTTTGATTCTAATGGCAGTTGATGACAACGGGATTCCTGCAGGTCATTTCCACAATTTTGTTTGCGAGGATGTCTCGGGTCACCCTACCAGTGGGAAGCACCGCATGGGAGTATTCTGCACCAATAATAATCCTGCAATTGCAAATCCAGCCCCAACAAGTGTCAGCAAGAAATGGGGAGTGAGTTGCTTCTTTTAAACTTCCCGCGTATCAAGGATTCTTATTACTCTATTTGTTGCAAGTTACTACATGCTTAGAAATATCTGCAAAGATTTATTCTAGGTAAAAAATATTACGGATTTTACTAGTAAATCCGTAGTTTTTCTAACATGAACAAGGTGAAAAATACCTCTTTAACTGTGAAACCCGAACCCAGCATATTTTCTAATCGTGTACAATGCAAAAAACTAAACAACCTTAAATCAGGAAAATCAAAAGTGTGAACATTCCTATTAAAATAAATACAAACACGGTCTGAATGAATCTCATGAGCATCTAAAACGCAGCGGTTTTGCGTTTTAGACACGTCAGCTTTGACCGCGAATAGCTATACTGTATTTTTGTCTTCTCTATCTGGCAGACCACACGAATGATGTACACCATGAAAAGAGAAAAGGGAGACAAAGAGCACAAGGAGGAAGAAACCCTGAAGAGCGTAAGTGTATTCTGGAGCTGGCATCCTAAGGATGGGCAGAAGCCCTCTAAGTTTCAATTTCGCTTCGCCCCCATACAGCCCGTCTTCAACAAATCAGACAATTGGTGGGTTGGATTTTCTCCTGTGCTCCAGTTTAAACATTACAATGAGAAGCAGCTCGAGACTTCTGAAATATCCAAAATCGTAATAACAAGCAACAAATGCTATGAAAATCAAAACCTAATTACCCAATCATCTCAAAACAAGAACATCATGCTGGCATCGAGTCAGAAGACTATTCCCGTAAATGAGCAATACATTCGTGACCTCTTTCCAGATGTTAAAACCTTACATACTGTAGGCATTAAAACCACAACTGCTTTAACAACAACCACAACAAAAACAACGGCCTTGTCCACCACAACCACGGCTCCTTTAACAACAGCAGTGATGCCTACTACAACAGAAATGCCACTGACTACACCCGCAATCCCCGCAGCATCACAATTAACAAATGCTCCACCATCACCGACATTCTGCAAAAGCGAGAAGGAAGAGAGCATGGAAGGTCCCGGAGATTTAATCAAATACGGAAAGTTCTGCCACGACATCGAAGACTTTGACGTTGACGGAAAACCACAGACGGAGCAAGCTCCGTTTGACGCGGAAATTTTCGAAATTCCCGGCAACGACAACGCCTACACTCTGCACTTGCGCGTCAAGCCCAAAGGCACGACGTACGAATTCATGGCCCTAATGGCGGTGGACGAGCGGGGCATTCCCACAGGCCACTTCCACCACCTCCCGTGCAAAGACGCGACGCTGCATGAGGCGAGCGGGAAGAACCACGTGAGCAAGTTTTGCAGCAAGAAAGGAGCAGCGGGCGGCGACAAGTGGGGGGTAAAAGTCTTCCGTCACATTAAGCGTTCGTGACGAGTAAGTTGTGAGAGTGTGTCATGCTAACGATTGCTTTCTTGCAGAACACCCAAATGATGTACGTCATGAAGAAGGAGAAGGAAAGCACGTTGAGGGACGTGAGCGTGTTCTGGAGTTGGCATTCGAAGGATGGACAGGCACCAAAATCCTTTCACTTCGCCTTTGCGCCCATCAAGCCCGTCCCGAAGCAGCCGGACGTTTACTGGCTCGCAGTCACTCCCGTCGTCCGGCTCACGCAGAAACTTCCTCTAAAAGTGTGGGCAGCGAAGGACGCGTTCAGCGACAAGGACGCGTTTGAATGTTCGCGGGACAAACTTTCCCAGCAATCCTCGAGGAACTTTGTCCTCGCAGCGGACGCTCAGGCGACTGCAGTCAGCGAGGAATTCATCCTTAGCCTGTTTCCGGAACTCAGTGAGTCATTGAATATGTTTTAAACTAAATTTAAATGAAACTAGCGACATCTTGTGATCTAAGTATTGCAGCAAACCTCTGGGGAATAATAATTACTAATTGCTTCTGTTTGCGGCGACAGAGCGCCAGTGTTTGTTGTCTGTCACCACGTTGCCTCCAACAACACCGACAGAGCCTCTTACAACGCCAACGACCACCACGCCTCTAACAACTACAACAATGACGACGGAGCAAGCTACAGAAGCACCAACCACAACGACCGAGAAATTGACAACTTCTGAACCTACCCCACCGATCACAACAGTTGTCGCCACGAGTCCCGTGACAACTCCTCGTCCGGCGCCTGTAACGAACACGGGCACATGGATACCGGATAGCCACTGCCTTGGAGCGACGGAAGCCGGAAGTCTCATCAACTACGGCCGCTTCTGCTTCCAAATCGAGGACTTTGA
>JAAXYX010001162.1:0-25785 GCA_036851915.1 Ptenothrix huangshanensis
TCACATTTTGTTATGTACGATAATATTAAACTTCTACAATTTTGTAAATTTACAGCAATACAGAGCCTCTACATCGGGCTGGGTTTCCCACTATTATGTTCAAAAAAGAAATAAGTTTTTGCACAAACATTTTTTATTTTTAAAAGGTTATATTTTTCGGTAAACATCGGACCCTGAATTAGCCATACATTATTTTATTTTAACCACGTTTATGCCATATGATATGCTAAAAATCACAAAATCGAGTGGTAAAAACTGAACCCTGATTTTTCCTGCTTTTTATAGCATTTAGCAACTTTGTATCAATGTTTGCACATATATAATGTAGGCAGTAAAGATAAGGCATCCGTTCAAATACAGCATTGATTTCAAATTATTTATTTATTGCACTTTCACAAACGCAATTACTGCCGCAGCATCATTAAACTTTAGTAAAATTAACCCAAATAACTTCATCAACATTATAGTGCGTGAAACCCGATGGCTTGTAAATTGCGCTTTACTGCGTATATTTTTTACAACCATAAGTACTACCATTGGGTTTCCAAAATAATTGTTACAATTGTAAAATACTATCCGAAATACAACGCCATGTACATCGGAATTCTCTTTAGGATTTTAGCAATGGTGCATATTATCTGTACGATTATGTTAAACCTACTTTTAATGTTTGATCATTGTAAAGTTCTTGAAGCCCTTGACCCACATAACAGCATTTAGACGGTGATCAATTACATTTTTAATGATTTATTACAAGAACGGAGATTTTTAGTCTCAGTAAATAAGTCTGTTTACTCTTGAATGAGTCTGCACATTCGGTTGGAATAACAACCAAACTTAAATCCAACATTACAACAAGTCTCATCTGCAGAGCAACAGTACCAGGTTGGATCAGGCCTGACATTGCAACACCGTTGATCTCCTTTGCAGGTCACGTCGTCAAATTGTGAGCATCTTATAGCGGAGTCTTGCATCTAAAAGAGATACAAACTACAAATTACAACTAATTTGCCTCATTTTTATGACTAATTTATCTTCACGCATCCCGTTTTAAAGCACATTCAACTATTAATTTTGTTTCAATCTGAAAATATAACTATTATGTTGTCAAACCTTTAAATCAGACGCCATCCAATGAAGAAACGATGGCAGCTTTAGAATACTGCTGTTGTACACAACGATGTTACGATGGTTTATATTACCGAAATTGTTGTTAATGAAGTTATAAGCATCAGTTGTGCTTATCTTACTAGCATCACTATTGCTACTTTCGTTGGTACCACTGTTTTTGAAGTTAACATTATTACCGAAAAATAAATCATGGATGTCACTATTGTTGAAGTCACTGAACTGAATACTGTTAATGTTATCGAAATTGCTGTCGTTGAAGTCGATGTTGCTTTTGCTGCCAAATGTCAAAGTGCTCATAATACTGATAGTATTATTATTGCTCTTTGAATGACTTTCATTGTTGAACAAGCTACTAACATTCCTTGTATTATTACTTTTACTTTTATTATTGAACATACCTTCGCCGCTGCTGATGTTATGGATAAGTTTGTCACTATTTGCTTTTTCATTGTCAACGGAGCTTATGTAACTGGAATTTTGGGTATCGAAGCTATTATTAATTATAAAATTCCTCAACTTGTTAGTTCCGTTGCGTTCAATTTCACTGATATTGCTGTTAAAATTACTACTGCTATTGATTTTATCGTCAGTCTTGCTTTTTATGAAACTGCTGGTTTCAAAATTATTATTTTCAGTGATGCTACAGTTCTTAATGCCTTCAAAACTAGCACAATTACTTACTGTAACACTTGAAATGAGTAAAATACACAACCAAGACAAATATCTGCACACGAAAGTTTGTGTGAATTCTATTTTCAAATAGAACAAAGATCCAGCTAATAACTCCATGCTTGAAAAAGCAAGTTATTTCAAACAATGAATTACTATTTTTTCTAACTCCCCAGAACTTTGAAGGAATGCTGGGAATCAAAAACAGTCTCGAGACACTAAAGTTATAAGAATGGTAATATACTTTGTTGAGCATTAATCGCAACTTCAGTTTCAGTTGGGTTTTGCTTTGACACTTCAAAAAGTAAAGAACCTAGACTTAACTTTTTACGCTGGTGATATTACTATTAAAATATGTGAGCTGAGGATGAAATAACCAATGAAGAGTTAATACTTTGGCTCCGAAATGTAGCTGGAGAACTAAGGATAATTAGGAACATATCTACCTTATTATACCTTAGCCACAACTTGGTTCCAAACAAATAATACATCCTCTTATTTGGGTTTCTTCTTCTGAACCCGGTAGGATTCCATACTGAAATATTATTCACGTTTACTTATTATTGTTTACATTATTTCAAGGACTTTTGAACTACCCTGTTAGAATTTTGAAAATATTCCGCTTCCGGAAGCAACAGTTATAAGAAAAACCTTGCAGAAGAAAAGATGGTTGTTGAACATAGATAGCGCTTTCTTAATATTAAAATACATACGGTGTATTGCCACCACATTTTGGTACATGAATGTATGTATGAATCGCAATACTTCAAGCCTAGACAACTTGAATACCTAGTGGGGGAAATCGAAAACTATTCTATCGAGCATTTTTTAATGTTGTTTTTATGCATTTTGATTGTGTTACTATAGCAATAATGTGTCAGAAATAAAATAGCACATATTCAAAATAACATATCTGGATTCGCCCGGTTTTTGTTTTTCAGAAATGGCTTTCCCTTTACTCTTTGTTTCGTGACCGAATAAATGTGTAACAACTTAAGATGAATTTGAACTGCTAAAGGCAGGAACAGTTCCAAATACAACTCTTGAAAGGCAGTAGCTTGAGAAATTCGTAACTGAAAATTATAAAAAATTATAATTGGACACATACATTTTGAACTTAATTCTAGTAAAAAAAATTACAAAATAAATGTACACACCAATTTGAATACTAATATAGCGTCGTTGCAGAACCAACATATACTATGCACAGTGTAATTTACACTGCACATACATATTTTGGTTCTTCAACGACAGTATGCATTTGTGTTGTTAAAAAAACTCAATTTAAGATACAGTACCTCCCTTATAAAAATATGTCGATGTAAAATGTTCTCTCACTTTTCTATATTTACATCGGAACCATTTATAGCCGAAATACATTTGTTACCTCCTCAACCTTAGCTTCAATTCAGATTTCTAGCAATTACAGCTTAAGCTATGGTTCCACCAAACCCAAAATCAATACAATCACCTAAATTACACAGTAAATGAATCACTAATGACCACATTTAAATTCCTAATCGTCACCTCACCTTCTCACCTGACATTCTATTCTCAACACCATAATTTCCCTTGCAAACTTGAGCAGTCAATCAGGCGCATAACTCAGAACTCAAAGTGCCCAATCTCCAAAGTCTAATATAAAATCACACGAACTGATACTGATAGCTAATATTTTACGAAGTGATTTAAAATTTATTACATTGATTTGTGTCTATAATCCACCCTGTTCTGCATCTTACATACATACATATGTATTTTCCGATCAGCGACGTTAGTGAGGAGAGTGACAGGCAAAGCTAGAGTTCACTTCCAACTTCCAAGTACGATCATTATCGCATTTTTTTGATTATTGGGATTTTAAATACAGAATTCTGACACCCCATTAGCATAATCATGTGCCACGTCTTGTCTCATGGTTCTAATTGTAAGGTTTCAACTATCATGAAGTACATAAGCATCTGTCTGAAGTGCATTGTGTTGTCTTACGTAATCGTAATAATATACAGATACTTCCACTCAAAATCTCAAAGACTGAAACTAAAAAAGCCCCATCACGTATCAATTAGCGTTCGCCTACATTTGTAAATATTAAGTGAACATTTGCTCGCCCATTACTTGTATCTGATCAGCTTGATCTTTGATCTTCAGTCAGATTCCATTTCATTAAATCCACAAATTATAGTAAAAAAGCATGCTAATTTCTATGTATTTTTTCAGCTGATTTTGTTTACATTTTAAAACAAGCTCTTCTTTCTATTGACGATGCTAACATGTAAGGTGTACACGTCAAATTTAAAGTAGTTAGTTAGTCTCAGAGACAAAGAAGGCAAAGCCAATGCAGATGAGAGTACATAGTCATTGCATTGGTTAAATAATAATCGATTAGAATCAAATAAAGTGAATTAAAGCTGAGGAAAGTGAAATAAAGTGACAGAAAGAGAGAAGAAAGGGAAATCAACGGAATAAATCAAGATTTAAATGTCCACTTGTCACGAACTGAAAGAACTGGCGGCGGTGGTCCTGCCGCTTCAGCAGTGTACATATTCCACTGCATTTAATTATTCAAAGCTTGAGACGAGATGAGCAGAACGAGACAATTGCAAAGATTTTATCGAATACAAATCCAATCAAACTCAAAATCGTCGAGAGGTAAAGGATCCACTGATCAAAATCAGCTCGATTTATTACCCTGACTAGACACTCGTTGCCATTTTAGCTATGCTCTGGGCTGAATCTAAATTTCCATTTTGGAATTTTAATTTCGTTTAATCCAACGGTGGTTGAGTTTTCTGTCAATGTGGTAGTTACTTTTTGTGATCACTATCTCCTTTGATTTAACTTGTAACTTCATTTACAATGTCAATGTCTTGTCTTACATAATATTCCATGCTGTTCTATCCATAGTTTTGGCTTTAATTCGTTTTACTTTTCTGTCTTTTGGTGTTTTGTGGAAAGTGTTTAGAACTCGTGCTTAGTACATACTTACATAGCACCTCTCATTTTTTTTCTAGTTTTTTGGCTCAAGTGTCAAGAACAAAAAAGTTGCCCGCGTGACAAACACAATTAATAATTCTTGGGTCTGACAGAATGGTGGGTGATCTGATTAATTTTCCTTCTTTGTTGTAAGTTCTCATACTCTATAGGCATGTATGTACCACAGCTTTCAGAAATGGTATTGGCTTGTATGTTGGAAGCTGTTTTGATCACCACGTGGAAGCCAGGAATCAATTTTAAATGTAAGGAATTAATTAGCTGCTCATTATGCATTCAAATGCTGATTCATTCATTGATCTGACATTTATAGCTTGTCGTTGACTTTGTCTCACTTTGATTTGCAATTGATACGTATGGCTATCTGATTCTGATTTTGATTCCATGTGCCATTTATGCCTTCACTAAAGAGTTGTTTGAAAGGATATTGTCACTGTGTGTTTACATAGTGTATCTTTGCCAGAACTATACTTACAATGCAATTAGTGACATGTATTGAGCTTAGACTTTAAATGGGAAGAGGGGCGTAGTAAAATACTGTTAGAAGCTAAATATATAATACATCTATAACAATAAGGAGATAAATTTGATTGACTTATTACCAGTTACCCTTTTCCTTACGTTACAGATAGTAGGACTTAGAACAATTACGTGCAGTTCTGCATGATTTCGTTTTGACATTAAAACAAAATGCAAATTATTTATCTCTTGACAAGTAGTATGTTTAACCTATGACTAAATGGAGCGATTTCTTGTCAATTATGATTATTTACGGGACTCGAATCAACGTTACCTACGTCAGACCACAATATAATATGTAGTTTCTTTCATTACAATTCTCGATGAACTTTAATTTATTTGGTGTTATACATAGTTAAGTTTAACACAGAGCCGGTCGCCGGTCATGGGCATTTGTCGGTTTTGAAATTGCATCGAATCAACACTCTGAATTGTATAAATTGCTTCACCACAATTGACTATAATGTGCTGTAGACATGTTACACAGTTTGCATACTAGCAAGCAGCTAGATTGTTAATTTTAGCTTGATTGTATATTTATATTCTCCTGTGGTTTTTGCATTGTTCTTTCTAAATGTAGCAATCATTATTATTCCAGGTAATTGTTAATGACTTTTACATTGACTTTGAAACACGACGAGAAAGTGAAATACTTTTACTAAAAACAACACAATGTATACTCAATATAATTACATGGTACATTTCAAAGCTTTGTTTATGTTAATATTCAAATTGAATATCTATTTGAAAATCTTGCGTTGAATTACACAATATTCGAAGGCCTGTAATTACTCGAACTTCACCACATAGTAATAATATATGCTGTTTTTTCTGTCAGTAAAGTCATCAAGGAAATTTTATAATTATAAACCGATCATTCTGCAATGCCATAATATAGTAAAAAAAACCACGCAAACAAATTTTTAATAAATCGAAATTCTTCTGAATCATGCGTTGCCTTTTTTTGTGTAATATTTACATCTGAGGTAAAAACAAGAAGTGATCAAAAAACAGGTAATCAGGTTTAATGGATATATTAAGTCATGACATGGTATAAAAAATTAATGAAAGGACTGTATTAATTGATTAGGTACCAAATGACCAGGACCAGGTAGATGTGGTAAATGGTGCTGGGAATAATAAAAAACAAAGTAATGATGGGATTCATGGATAGATGGATGGCAATGAAGTGACATGAGTCCGTGATGAGCATGCAAAATAAAATATTAGTAATAGTGCGAGGCGAAGACACTCTTGCCGTCAACAGTCAACAGAACACAACTTGATTGGGCATAAAATTATGTATATAACCACTTATGTAGGTGCTTGATCGTGTGCACACGTAGTATCTCCATAATCACCAAGTTCCGCTTATATCCCCATCATCTTTACTCATAACTACAAATCATGACATCTGCCTCACCTGACGGACATCACGTTAAAATCAACCAAAAACATGTTTCTGTCTTCCATAAAAATGAGAAAAACGAGCGTAAAGATTAAAACGGCTGTAAATTTTGAGCAAATTGCTGATGATGGAGATGGGAAAAGAAGGATGTTTTGACCGTAAACATTGAAAGAGGGGAGTACATTGAAGTCTGGGCATAGTAGTCTAGTCATTACACAAATCATAAAATTATTAACATCAATTCAAAGATACCTACCACCAAATTATTATCCTTTTGTTTATGTCTTATTTTCATTATTTTCATGTCTGAATCGAAGCAGTGTAAAAAACCAGCTTAATTATTTCTATAAAAAGTTTAGCCTGTAATACTACTGTTAAAATATCGATAAGCCTTAAGTATTACGAATTGAAAAATTGGAGTCCAGAATTAAACTTGGTATTTGCACAGAAAATGTCTTGCACTAAAAATGTGTTTTATTATACTTGGCACATTAGTAGGTGATAACTTATTTTAACGGTGTAATAGGTACTTACGCTTTATTTTTGTATTACTAGAGGTGTCTAGAGTCAGGTCAATTACCTACCAATTTAATTTCAAGACACTCAATTAGTGTCAAGTAAGAATTGAAGAAACAATTATGACGTTGCGGTTCTGAAATATAAACCTATTTACCGTCTGAAAGCCATAGCAAAGAAGAATTAATAGCACGATGCATCCTACAAGAACATAAATAACGGGTTCACATCATAATTCACTATTTTCTGAACTGCTAATGTAAAACTAGCGACTATAAAATGCTAAGTCCTAATCGAGAAGATTTTGAAAATTTAAAGTTCATGAGTTCAAGGTAAATAGTTTTTGATTAACATATATTTAGGTTAGCATTTATTAATTTTGAAAAGTATCAAACATCAAATAAACTTAACTACTACGTAATTATATTTCAAAGTGCCACCTGCAAAACTAGTTGAAATTCTGCAGAGCAATAATACCTGCAATTATCTGCAAAATTTTTAAAATGATACAACGTCTTATTACAACAGTGTACAACATTTAGTTTGATACGTTGGGGGTGCTGCTTTTGAATTAGTCAAAGTCGTTGAAGAGGCTAACCTGGTTAAACTCAACTTTCCTTAAAAATCCAATTCGCGTTTTACGAGCTATCGTGTAAAAGCAAATCATTTTAAACTTCAATTGCAGATGGGCCCGTGTATCAGGGTTTGTTTTCACCAAAAAATACATGCAGGATAAATTGAAGTAATAAAAATAGTATTGAACTATAATTGTATCTTCAACGACAATGTGCAAGTATCTGTAAACAATGTTGTTATGATGCAAATAAGGAGACGTCCATAAATTACACTTGCATATATTTAAATCCAATGTTGCTACCCATCCAGTATTTACAACCGTCTCGTATTTAGTACGACTACAGATATGGACGAAGTTGGGGCGCATCTTCAGGACCTCAAACATGCATTCACTGTGAGATATGTTTTGGATCCTCTTGAGATTTTTATGTAGATGAATTTTAGATGTACATGAGATGCAAGCTTTTGCGTTTATAATTATGTATATACATAGCATACGGATGCAATTAGATTTAAGCAACTGAAATAGAACTCATAGCTTGGCTCCCCACTTCAATGTAACATGCAGCAACTGTAATATATGAATGTCTTCTCAACAGAATTTAAAAGTGCCTTGAAGTTTTCTGGTATAATCTTTAAGAATGTGTTCAAATAAATACCCAGCAAGACAGAATTACGCACTCGGCTAGCAATTATCTCTCTGTTATGCACCATCATTTATAGAGAAAACAAAACCATGTAATGCAGCGTAACCTCGGTATGATTTGACTACTAATTAGATAGCACACAGCAAAGCCCACCACTCGTCTTTACTTACTCTCTTCGTTTAATTACAGAATATTATTTCCATTTGTAATACATATCAGCACTGTACATTTTACATCTATTAATCTCTTCGGTATTACTGCAAGATTAGATTAGAATTAAAGAAGCATTTCGTCTTGTTTTCAATACATAATTGCTAATTTTAGGAAACTTTGGGCAACATTCCCATAAGCAGTAGTTTGAGCCAGTCAATGAATATAGTAATTGTATGATTTGATAATTTAATGATTTGGTAATGAAAGTGTGGTGACCAAGCAGCATGGGTTTGGGGTAATAGTGATTTTTGCTGGCGATCGGTTGATTTTGCTTGGGTAGCTTAATTCAATTAAAATAATTGCTGCCGACACCTCCGCCTTTTCTATCTTGCCTTCCCTTCCCTTTCATTCGACTAGTCTACCTTCCCTTACACTCGTAGCCATACGTCATACATGATAATAAAAATAACCATAATCATAACATACAGTATAAAGTCAAGACAAGAGTATAAGAATCAAGCTAGCTTGTAAGCATCTAAACTACTATATAGTTTCGTCTTTGACTCCTTAAACATTTACTAGTGAAGGCCAAATGGCAAGAAGCTAAGCCCAGTGAAACAATTCTACCAATTCCACCTTCCACCTTCCTCCCTTATTTTCCTATTTTATTATATTATCTGTATTTTATTGTATAATCTTATCGCCTATCCTCCTCTGCACGACTGCCATTTACCATTTAGCACTAGCCAGTCAACATTAAGCGTTGGTCATTTGCATTTGCATCTCCATTTCCATTTTGTATGAAACAATGATAATGAAGCGTCTCAATGAAATTAAGGGTATTCAGAGGGTCGCTGCATGAGTACAGGTATGTATAGTAAACCGATATGGGATTATATAACAAAACCAAAGATTTCTGCGTAGCATACCCTCCAAAATCAAAAATGATGACGACGACTATATGGACGCAAAACCAGTTTGTTTTTTTCTTGTTTTCATCAGTCAGCGTTATTTTTGCAAGGGAAAAATACATAATGAATAATGAGATCTGACTTATTGTATAGTTCAAAGGTAAGTCATATGCTAAATCTACACAATTAAAAATTCAATTTATCATTTCTGAAACAGTTTCATACCGGCATTCTAATATTTCTGACAATTTTCTTATGTGTAACAGGAACTCAATCTGCATGCATTTTTCTACAAAGCGTACAGTTTGCAGTACAGTTCCAATTTGCTCTAGCCTTCTAGTGTTTTCCTTCTTATCTGATCGACGTGAATTTCCTTGTCGATTTTCGATGATATGTAGGATGTATCATCTATGCTAGAATTTACTACCTTGTCCAATAATAGACTTGTGATAAGACAGAACCTCTCAATACCTGCATAAGAAGCCAGAGGCTAATGAAATAAAACGTAATGATTCATTTGTTATTGACTACCTTATCCATTAATTATATTGTTAATGCAGTAAGGTATACTAGCAGGTGCTGTGTAGCATTGTTCAAGGTTCAGCCTAGAGCATGAAGGAAGCGTCTGGTGCAAAATATGGTATCTGTATCGATATAACTTTCTGGAGTTGCAAAGTCAAGTAGGTGATTATATTTTTTATATGGTTGGAACAAGTTTAGGTGTAGTTAGTATGTATTTATGACTTGAAGAAGTCACAGAACAGGACAGACTCAGAGTCACATGGATTGCCATTTATTTTATTGCGTAGTTGTGCGGATGCGGATGGTGCAGCTTAGATGCTATCACTGATTCTATCTGTGAAAAATGCGGATGAAATGATTTGAAATTGTTTCAATCATCTGAGAAAATGCATTTCGGTAATTATACACAGTCGTTTTTTAAGACTACAAAAGTAAACATGTGACCTTTGTCCTATTATGGTTAAAAAATTCTGAACATTTTTAAACTTAAAAATATTTATAGCGAAGTTTCTCTTGACACGAATTTCAGTTTACACGTAAAATATAGCTTTCCAAAATTTTTTCATCCTTCCAGGCTCTGTTTTAATGTAAACTGTAAACGCTAAAAAATCAAGAATTCAAGAGTAGCAGGAACATATGCAGTTAAAGCGTCAAAAACTAACCCGTACGTTATACAATTGTGAACGCAGTTGTGATTCAGCTTAAGTGCATATGAAACGCAACAAAAACGCATGCTGGTCTGCAAGATGTCCTTTGGGCGTATTTAAGATGCCTTTTAGATGTACTTAAGATTTTTATATGAGTTCCAGGTGAACTTGAGAACATTCTAATGGCGATAATACCTATATAAAACAGGATTAGGTTTTTAGATGCACCAATTTGTTCAGTGTATGCACAAGCAAAAATTACAAAATGAAAAAAACTGTTTGAAAAAAACTTTAACAGTTTGTCTAACGACTGAAAACTAAAAATTATCTAGCACAAGAAATCATCATTCAATCACAGAAATTGTGACACGTCCTTGAATGAATTTCATTACACAAATATGACACCGTTTTGCGTAAAGTATCCATTTATTTCTTGCAGTGTATAAACATGTAACCATAATTTTTTCTTAGGTTAACGTACGGTTTACATGCATGCAGTAGCAACTCAACTCCAATCTAAATCTAGATCTGAACACAAGGTACCCATGCAACACCGCACTGCAATGGTCAGTGTGGTCTTCTTACAAGCTAATACCAATTCTAACTTACATAATTACCTACATTCTATGACATGTATTCCATAGCGTGTAATGCACATCAAGTTATTAAAAGTACCTATGCAGATAAGAATTATTTGTTTATCTGGAATTTTAATTTCAAATCATTGAACCTGGAGTAAGTGAGTTATTACTGTAAGAGTACCTATATATCATAACATCAAAGGAGCTTACTTTTACTGTCATTTCCAAATTATGGTGATCTCAGAAGTAGTAATTACAAATAAATATTTATGAGTTGATTTTGAAAAGCCTCTAAGCCCATAAAATATACAGAAACCACATAATTGTAATTGAAATACAGTTATTGGGAAAGATCTTGGCGTGGATGGTACGAGTCGGTTCTGGTTTGTCAAATAAAATAAGGAAAACCAATGCAAAAGCAACTGTACCAAGAACGACCACAACGAATGATAGAAGCATGTCAATACATACCTGCATCCCATTTAAAACTATGCAAATAATTGAAACCCAAATATTCCCTATTAGTCTAAAATTACACTTATTTCCTAACACCAATTTTTTTTCTCCTGTCTCTATGCCCGCAAATGAAATTGCCCAGTGTAGTTGGTTTGTTCTCATTGGCTTTGATATAATTTGATTTTTGTGCGGTTGATTTTGGTGATTTGGTGTTATTAGTGCTGTGGGACGGTGACGACAACGCAATGTGACAATCACCCCAAAAAAATAAATAGAGTACTCACACATAGGTTTACCTACTTGCATGCAAAGTGTGTGTAGGTGCAGATAACTCTGTTTCTGTATTTCTGTATTTTTAAGCAATCCTTAATTTGTATTCGTGCGTCTCAATTTCATGTTTTCATGATTTCGTGTTTTCACAACAATTCTGCTGCATTTATAGCGTTAGAATTAGCATTAGTTTTAGAGCGAACCTCAACGGCAAAGCAACGGCAACGTCAAACGTCAACGTCAGCCGTCAGCGTCTCTATTTACTTCCGTAAAAAATGACCAACTCTATCTGTTGCAGGCGATCTGTGGCTTTTCTTCTGGTCTTTCGTTACGTGAACATGGTTGTTTTTTCACCCAATTTTATTTTTTTCGAAAGGTGCGCTGTAAAAGTAAATTTAGAATTTAGAGCTTCTCTCACTTTTACTGTTACAGCTGTGCTGGTTGAATTAAAGCTGAAACGGTGACGAGTCACACATTACATACCTACGTTGATTCTTTGTCGTTAGTTATTGCATTGGCGATTGTACAGTTAAAAACGAAACACAATAAATTCTGCACGAAATCCGAAACAAATGAGCATATGTCATATGTAAAACGAAAACATAAAGAATTACTGTGATATATATACATCTCGATTGCCTCCAAGACCTTTTTACACACAGCTTCAAAATAGAGATGATTTTAAAACTAAATCACCTTGGTATTATGTACTTACATGATTGGTATTTAACGCAAATATTTATTCGATTTGTACCAAAAACCTTAAACAAAGCAATAAAAGCCACTTTTGTTTTTCTACGATATGCCACAGGCTTTATAGGGATAATCATGATAATACCAGCCGATATTTTAAGCACCAACAATAGTTTTGACTTCAAGGAGAACTTGTTTTACGCATTTAAGGGATTTCAAATGGCTCAAGCCGATTAGGGTGGAACAGTTTAGCCGATGAATAGCAACCTGGTTATAGCTACTCTGAAAGCCGATGAATGTTTCCTTCTAGTAACTTAATCTGGTGTACTCCATACTCCATAGTACATGTCAGTACACTGTGAAAACTAAGCAATCTTGAAGCAGAACAAAATGCACCTAAAACGCCGAAACCTGTTTGTATTTAGTATATACTCTAACACAGTTAGGGTGCATCTTAAGCGCGTCATAAATAAATTATTAAAATGCGTTGACGATGCACCGGTTTTAAAGTGTAAGCATAAACGACCATCCATCATTATTCTAACGTGAGGAAAACGTTCAATTTATATTAGAACAATTCAAAACAAGTAATTATGTATCAGTTCATCATAACATTGGCGTTCAATTGTTAAACTTTAAAGTAGGGTATTTACAATAATATTTGATCACCTCAAATTGAAATCAAGTGGAAACTGTACTAAGTGTAATGCCTCCTTCCTTCCTTAACCCATATCTATAATGTTGATCATAAACGCATGCGCTACAATGCATTTCATTCAACATTTAATACTTAAATATCCGAACTTCGAAAATCGAAAGTAATACTTTCTTTAAACGTTCAAACTATTCATGTAGACACTAATGCTATACTGAGGGCAGTATGACAACAGTGCAGAGGAGAAGGACTCTTTTTGTAAACAAAGTTCGTAATAAATGTTAGATCTGCCCGACTAATGTTGAATTCAAGCATTTCCTCCATAATCTATACACATTGTCGGAACAACAAGGTACTTTGGATTTGAATGGGACTACCGTAGGAAAGGATTAAATAGAATGGGTGAGAAATAATAGGGATTAAAATTAGAAATTAGAAACGCATTTCCTTTTGTGCTGAGGTGAGACTCAACTTCGTATCGATCAGATGCTCTTCTGTCAGTCTGTCTGTCCTTCGGTCGTCATCCACAGCATCGTAGAATATGCAAAGCAGCGCAATGGAAAATAACTTGTGTACGGTTGATTTAGAAAATCTCGAAGTGAGTAGTCCACTGAAAACGTGAAGACGTGTGAAAGACGAGTTGACAAGTGAGGAGATTTTCACACCTTCTTAAATCACAAAATCGAGTCAAATCAATGTGGAGGCGATCACATGGAAACACATACCAAGAGCAAGAACCCAAGTTCTACACCGAAGGTATCGATGCAATGCAATGCAAGTAGCAATAACAATAGCAACGGCAGCAACTACATCAGAAATAACAATAACAATGAGGCTTATTAGTCCTAGAGTTGAAAATAGCCACAGTCAGTAGGCAATAATAAATAAAGCTCCATAGAAAATGGCTCAGGTGTTCGTGTTTAATTTCAAAAGGTCGTATGTACACGGACGTTTGATAACTAAAGATCGAGTGAGTAGCAACTGCATTGGAAATAGAGTGAAGAGTAAAGCCAAAGCCAAACGTGGGCCGTAGAGCGTAACTTGTCACACTTCATAATTGCACATGCAATAAAATTGCAATTGTCAGCTGATCGCCTAAGCTACCAGCCAGCCATACGCACGCACATACAAACCTCCTCTATGCACTACTGAAAGTCTGTCTTCGACACAAACTGCAATGATAATAAAATGGCACTGCAAACTACTGTAAACGTCATTTTAAGCATATACATATAAATAGCGTAATTTATGTATATGAAGATGAAGATATAAAGTAATTGGCTATTGTCCCTAAAATAAGCGGCTTCCTTTCCCTTTGCCTCTGTGATTGTTGCTATTCTCTATTTATTCCGCATACCGATTCCACCTTCATTTCCACTTTACATTTTCATTTTTTAATTTCCATTCAAAAAATAATTCCTGTAATCACACTAAACTGAGCTTAACTTTCAAATCTGTATTAAAAATTAAATCGTACACACAAACATCTCTAATTATATATTCCACGAACTGCCGTCCTACCAGTGCTTTTGAAATAGTTAATAAGCAAATAGTAATTAATAGTGTGGCTTGTGTGTACAAAACACTGCCTTTTTCTTCACTATTTGCTTACGTACGTATGTACAAATTAATGAATTTATTATTTTATCCATAAAAGGAACTACTGGGAATAAGGGATTGCATTATTCAATTTATGTGTACAGAATCAAGTTAGAAGCAATTTGTTGTGAGTATAGGTAGTTACTGTTTGCAGGTAATTACATTTCATTTTTCTGCCTTGTGAATTATTAATTATAATGCATTTTTAACGAGCCAGTCGTCTTTGCTTACAAGTTAAGAAAGGCGCTGTATTCAATGTATATTGTGGTTAAAAATAAAAAACGAAACAAATTGCCCACACCTAAGATAGAAATAATTATAATGAAGATAAATAATGGATTAATGGGAAAAAATGGAAAAAAAAGTTGGGGGCAGCTGAAGCCAATGTAATTGATGGGTGATAATTCTTAATATTGAGACAAAGGTGATGGTGATTGGCGATTGTAGCGGGTGATAAATAATTGCGAGTAAATCATAACAAAAGGAATAGACTGGATGGTTAAGCCCATAAATTAGGAAGGGAAGCCAAATAGAAAAAATAGAACGGCCCATTCTAATTCCAATATTCCAAGTGCTCTATATAAATTATAAATGTGTAAAACAGCTAATTGTGACTGACCGATTTGAAACGATACGAACGATGTGATGCCGTGTGAGTGTTTGATACATACAATGCAATGCAATATTCGCCTTCCCCTCGGGATAATTTCTTGTTAAGTAGTGACGTGAGTTAAAGGTGCAACTCTGTGAAGTTAAGACCCATTTAGTTAACCAGTGCCCCTGTCCCAAATAAACTAGATATTATACATTAAGAATTAGATGTAATGCAAATGCTACTCTGGTTAAAGTAAAGTAGTAACACTATAATCTGAACAGTGATCACCGTTTAGAATTAAGATGCCTGTAGATTGAACTGGAAATACCTTCTTGAAATCGAAATCCAACTCCCAATGCAATTATATAATTAATTGTAAACATGAATGGGACAATGGAATATGGAATTGAATTGGTTATTTGCTTTACTCAACTTTACTGTGCAATGGTTTACTTTGATTTGCTTTTGCTTTACTTTTGCTTTGGTGATTCGGATTGTGAGGGAGATACCAACATTGAAATATAAATCTCGAAGAGTAAATGCACTCACTCGACGATACTATATTAGATGCGAATACTTATGTTGAATGTGTACAGACGGTGAGTTGGGTTGAATGCAGAGCGTCATCTGAAAAATCTGAGAGTCATAAATAAATTGTAAAATAATGCATAGGAGCAATGGAAATGGGAGTGCCCTGCTTAATATTTATCGCATATCACATTCACTATTGCCACCAACACAAGAACAGAGCACCATAAGATAAGATGCAGTCACAGCATTGTATTAACTCCAAATTATTTAAATGTCTTAAACACATTCTGCATTTAGTATGCACCCCTGTTCGCCTTTGGTTGTTCGTTGATCGTAGTTCAAGGTATCAAATGTCCCAACTGCATCTTATGCGATAGGTGTTAAAGCAGAATTATTACAAATCCAACCGTGATATGTATTTGGATTGGGGTGAGACATAATGGGCTTCTACTTTTAAGCAAATCTAATAATAATGCTGTCTATTTTTGAAAACTTCAAAATACTCGAATGATTTTGAAAATAGTGTATTATGGACCGAATTCACCGAATGAATTATCTAGATGATGTATTTTGGGTTATATTTTTAGAAGTGCAAGCTGCTCTACTTGCATCCTTTTAAAACAAAGAGTGAAGTAATGACCTCTTTCTTAACAATTCCTAATGCGAAATTAAAATAAATAGTTATTTATTTATGCAATTTTTATAAAGGATTACGGTGACAGTGACTTAAGAGTAGACTTTTAACCAGGTGCAATTTCATAAGATTTAAGTCCATTATTACATGACCGAATGTGTACAAAGCTTCCAATGTACATATGAAATACCTAAAGAAGTCAAAATTGCTCAACACAAGTTTTGGAATCCTCTTGGATTTAGATTCAACTGCAATACTTTTTGAAAGAGAAGCAGCGTCTCATTGATTGGTTTTTGACACGGTTTACACACAATTACTTATTTCAAATGTAACTATTAGATAAGGAGTGTTGTATAAAATAATTCCAGCCCTAATGTTGATATTATAATTTTATAATGATAGTTATTAATAGTTGATGTCCAAAGTTGTAGTGTAATAACTCCCACAACATTTGAATTCGCAATAAAATATTTTACATATTACACCTTAAACTTCAGCAACTGTTGATATTGATACGCACACTTCTGACTTTAGTACGCAACTAATTAAATTAATGTTTGCAATAGCTAATTAATACTATACTTAAGAGCTCATTTACACAATACTAATGCACAATATATTAGTACACAATATTTGGGCCCCACAGGTATTTACTATTCTCAGATGTAATCTTATGTATACCTTTATGATTTTATGACACGCACATAGTTTAACTTGAGTCTTGAGAACTGCCATTTGTGATTACATTCCAGGCAAGTATCCTTTACAAATAATTAATTACGTGAATAAAACTAACACATCATAACATCTGTATAGGTGGTATATATGGATATAATCTTTGCGACTGTAATTCACGAATGTATCAAATTCAAGATTATAGAAAAAATAAAGGTGGTCGTTGAATACTGAAGTGGAAGTAAAACTACCTGACTACTGCATTCTTCTTTCTACATACCAGCAGAAAGTACTGAAAAAAAGACACAACTAGTGCAAACCAGTGCGAACTTCTATGTATAACTACAAGAATAAAGTGTGGAAAAAAGATACAAGTGTAACTTGGCTGATTTGCTTAATTGTGAGTTAGTTGACTTTGCATTTTGCATTTGGTTTGGTTTGGTTTTGCATTCGTGCAAGGCAGTACAGTGCAGCTAGCGTTGAGTAGGTACCTCTGCTTCTCATTTAATTTCCAAGCCGAGTCAAGTGCAGACGACGACCGCGTGCTCTGCAATAACATCATCAACAATAATTTTGGATTAAATTAAAAAGCAAAGCAAAGCACGAAGCAAGAAACACGCCGCTTCCCCTTCGCCCTTTCTATTTCTCTTTATTTCTCACATTTCTTTGCATCTGGTCTTGCCTTTGCATTTGGTTGTGCCTTTGTCCAGTCAACCCAGTCAGTCTGCAGTTAACATCCACGAAGGTAACAACAATCACAATTACTGTCTCTCTCATTTTTGTATTATTTTCAATTCGATTCTTGTACCCATGTAGTTTTGTCTGCTCAGTGCCGCCCAATTCCTATTTACATATATTTTACACAATTTATTTAGATTCCGATTGTGTTTTACTTTGGTTTCCCTGTGACTTTGAACACTATAGTGACTAAGCGTTGCTACGAAAACAAACTGCAACTGACAACGAACAACTAAAACGACGAGACCGACAACTGCGTTGGCCTGGCTTCTGAATCACAATTAACTTGAATTAATAGCTAACTATATTGTTATTATTATTAGCTGCATTTAATCGAATCAAGTGAGTCGCCTGTGGCTATCTCGGCCTGGCAGGTAGTCAATGTGGCTGAATCATTGTTAAACTTTGGACGTGCTAGCTAATAGTCCAAAAGGGTCGTACATATATTCTTAACAATTGCAAGTGATTTTCTATTTTCTACTTTCAGGTTTTTTGTTCAATTCCAAAAATAAGTACATCAAGAAAACTTGAAGCAGTCGGCAGCAGCGGCTACAACAGACAACAGAAGACTTAACAGTCAGTGTCAGTCATCGCCATCATTATCAGTTTTGTAATTTGACAAATTACTAGCTACACTAAGCATCCAACATCCAAGAAAGAATACTAAGAATGCGTGAACTGTATTTTTGATTCGGATTCCGATTTCGATTTCAATGTGGATTTCAACAACTGACTGAATAATAGTGAGCAGTGAAATGTAATCAATTAGGAAATCAGCGAGAATTCACAGCACATCTAGCATTTAAGAACATTTAAAAGCGTTGCGGTTTCGACCAACAACAAATAACAATAATAACGAAGCAAGAGCAAAGTGGGGGGTAGTCGTAATTTGTAGTTTCGGTTGGAGTTGGACATTCGTAGCAGGTAGTTAGTAGTCAACAGTTTTGACTGTAAGCTTTTTGTTAATTTTATTCTTCGACTGACCGTTATGATTATGTTCATTGCTATGATTACGGCCAACGCCATCGCCATCACCAGTCGTCGGTCGTGCTAATGCAGTGTCGTGTCGTGATACAAATGTGCATAATTAAGTTACATCACCTGTATAGTCTAAAGTGCACCCTTTACGGTATTTAATTAAAACTATCAACCATCAACATCAGCATTAGCTCAACTTGCTATTTCCATTCTCTGTTTACTGTTGACTGTAATTTAATTCTTTCGTAACCGCAATCATCAACCATTACCTATCAGCCATAAGCGAGCTTTTGGATTTTTGCTTTATGTCTAGTTGTTGGCTCTTGGCTAAAGCAATATTTTGTTGTGCAGTGATCAACTGATGACAAGTGTCAAGACTTTTTGGGTTGGACTTATTCCTTGGACTTTTGACATCAGTCAAACACATCAGTGAGTTGTATGCAAGTGCAACAGTAATTATTGCAATTTTATGCAGAAGTAGTACAACGCGCTGCATAATGAGCTGTGCGTGAGCTCAGTCGTTACCATTTCGTTCCAATTTGAGGGGTTTTATCAAATAGTCGATGTTGACGGATAGATAATTAATAGTCATATGTCAAAATTCTAAGATAGCATTACATTAAAGATCAAGGATCTTAGATCGATTAACGTAGAAATTTCTTGATATGTTTATCTCAAAGTCAAACTGAATTATTGAAATTTACTTCTGTGATTTGAACACTCGACATTCAAACGTTGAATTACAAAGTATTACATTCTTAATTTTAAAACTATGTCTATTAAAATGAATTTTAAGAATAGAAACAATTTTCGAAAAATGAATACTAAATTAGGAATAAAGGGGTTGTTCCCAGTTCAGTTTCAGTTAAATAGTTTCATTTTGATCTTATTAGTTACTGTAATTAATTGTACGAGTGGAAATCAGACTTTTTTTAATAATCAGACCGTGGGATCGTTACCCTTATCGACTGTTGTACAATCCAATTTAAACGAAGTAACCAAATTAGGAGAAACTGTCATCCCTGAAAATCAAAATCCACAATCGGTATTGCCAGTCACATTATTTTTAAATGGGACTAACAATGGACTCGGACAAGAAAATGACCAATCAGCAGCTGCTCAGCAAAATTTCAAGAACACGATGCTCGACATGGAAATGCTTATGGGACTAGATCCTAACAATTTAAATTTGGACTCTATTGAAGAACTCATGGGCATGGATCCACTGAATCGTACAAAGAGACAAAATACACAAGCCTCTCTAGCAGCTTCGTTGGCAGCATTGAATTTATTAAGCAACGGTGGAGCAGCAGGCATTCCAGGCGGTATTGGAGGTATCAGCGGTCTTAACGGCATCGGCGGTATTCCTGGGCAAGGCAACTTGGCTAATGCCATTCCGACGAATTTTAATCCCTTCAACCAACAACAGAATAACGCAGCAGCGGCCGGTGGAAACCCCAACAGTGTGGAAAGTAAGTTGTTCATTTTTCTCACAGATCTCATTATTAATTGCAATTTATGTGCATTGTAAAGTCATTATATGTGCAACTGTAACTCACGGGCAAACTTCGAGACATCTTACCTCACTTCGTTTTCTGTCCGAAGATGGCTATTAATCTGCTCGCGTAAATACAAAAATTCAAATTCTAAAATTGAATATTTTGAGAAGTTTGAGCGGCATGATTTAAAGCTGCATAAAAACTAATACACTAACTACATCAACCATTGTTGGCTTAGTCCATAAGACATTCAGTAATCACCATTATGTGATATTCCATTAAGTCGTTTAACAGATTCAAAAAGCGGACTTCAGAACTGTACTTGTAATTAATTATTGCCATTCCCATAATTGTATTGCAATTATGAAACCACTTAGTAATGTCACGGGCATGAGCAAAAACCCAAATAAATTAGTACAAATGAATAAGCAACATCTTATTTAGTGGGTAACCTACCTAGGCACACACCGAATCCATTGCTATTTGTTTCTAAATTAATATGCATAATTATTAATGTAATACATATCGTTGTTGAAGAACCCGACCACATTTTGATATAAATACAAAATAACCTAAGTGCTTGAAAACAGTCATGTAGATAACTTGTTTTGAATTTAGTAAAAATTGTACATGGCTTTTTTGCACCTTCAATTATGATAGGCGTATGAATGAATCGCTAAATACGATGCTAATTAATAAATAATCATTTACCACCATGGGGTTCACTCGTGAGTGCTCGACATATAGAGTTCACAATGTGAGTAATTATAATTGCAATTAAGAATTCTTACGAGTTTTTAATTTCAATTCGAGCAAGGCAAATACTGCGTCCATGCAAGTCAAGTCAAACCAGTGCAAGACATAAAGCCTATAAAATATTAAGCCTGGCCATGCAGGGCACGTTCAGACTTGGTTAAACGTGATTAAATATTAAATACGGTTTCAGTTTCTCATTCTATTAGATTATATTACCTACATCTATTATACTGTACTTTTTGTAGGTTTCTATTAAACGAACATTGAAGACCTTTTGGTTAAATCAAAAAGAGATATCTTATCACGACATTCTTTGTTTAGTAATTGAAAGGCTAATTAAGATATCTGCTTTTAGAGTTTGTTATCCTGAATCATGGTACTATGGAGTTACTTTAGGTTCTTTTATTACGCTTTACTTCCCACGCCACTGCATTACATTGCATTGCAACGGATCGCATCGCATCGAATTGTACATAATTATTTAGTTTTGGTTGCACTAAACCAAGTGATGCGATGCAATGGTTAATTACAAACTACAATTTAGAGAGGAGAGCAGTTTACCGTTAGTAATAACAAACGAAGCGAAGTGGAATAATAACAGCAGAGCAGAGACATAGATATAGAGATAACAATAGTAACCTTGTGGATATATAGGTAATAACTAGTGGCTTGGCTTATTTAAGGAATAAGTGCAAGTAGTATTACATGGTTTGCTTCGTTAGTTATGTGCTTCACTCGGCTTACTTGGGTTTTGTTGTTTAGTTGAGCAAATAATAAGGAAAAATGGAAAATGGAAAATCTGAGGAAATTATCAAATGGAAAAACAACTTGTCCTACTAAAAATAAAATCAGACTATGCAGCAGCTCGCCTCACTGATTGTTCGTGTGATCGTAGACAGTCATAAGGCTGCGTAGGAAATCTTGGTAACAATTTCCCTCGCATGCTTGTAGAGACGTGTTGTGCTTTTATTTTTGCTTTTGGTTTAATTTACCTGATTTTGCTTGGTTTTGCAAGCAATTCAATTTGCCTTGCTTTGATTTGCTTCGCTTTGGTTTTCTGATTACTCATTCAGGTTAAATTAATTATTTGGAATCTCATCCTTAATAAATTATTGTTGTATCGTTTCCAAGGGGTTGCAAGAGAACAGGAGTAGACTTAATTACATTTCGTTTTGGTTTTGGATGTGCTTGTTTAGGCTCAAAGATAAATTAGTATATTCATAGTGCATGAATATAGTGTGTGCACACATTTTCTCTCAAAATAATCTTTCAGATGTTCAAAATTTGAAGTGCAACAATATCAAGGGTAATAATGATGCCTTGAAGCTGTGCAGATCCTGATTATTATTAATATATGATAATTGGTATTGTGTTCTATTATACCACCCACCACTTTAATTCTATTTTTTACCACGTGCAATTTGCATGTTATTTTTACCTTGTGTGCAAATTCCGTGCGGAAATATTTCGATCTATTTTGGTGTTCAAGGTTGCTAAGTAGCGATTAAGATTAATTAAGATTTGGTGGAAGAAATAGGAAGCAACAAGGCATTGCATACATAATCATGTACAATCAGTAGGGCTTACTTTTATTGATAGCTTTTTAGTTGCACTTAGCTAGCGCTATTAATTTAGTGAAAAAAACGAACCAAATAGTGCAGAGGATTTCGAAATACGAGCAATATCAAGCTGGTAAGCAATGTGATGCATATTTATTTCCAATAATTGCATATCCACGTACATAGTTTGAGCAAGAGATTAAGTTTCATTTAATTGATGTTTACTCTACAATTAATTGTTTTCGAAATAATTTATTCCAGTGATAAATATAATTATAAATCACGTCATTTCAATATCGCAGTATTTATTCACGTTTCGAATCAAGTGTATGCATGTGAATTTATTTTATACAAATGCTTGGAAATTCGCAATGCAGACCATGCTTACACCTACCCATATATGATACTATGTAGTACTAATATTCAGTACTATAGTGTTGAATGCAACATCTCAAGTTAGCCTAGCATGCCTGAATAATGGCTATTTATATTCATTTGCTGTGTATTAATTTTATCATTCTCAGTTCACATGTCATATACCTATATATATGTTACTATGTATATATATATATAGAAAATAAAAGAATTTAGAAATGTTCCCAACTAATTTTTAATTGGACTTCAGTGAGATAGTGATAGGGATAATTATGAGCTATGGATCGGTTTAGTAGTAAATTACTAATATTCCAGTCTCAGGTGAGCAAGCAATTGTGCTTTGATTATTTATTGTGATTGAGAAATTGCATTCTTCTTGCATTGTACTACATAGTTGCATTGTAATAATTATTGTAATTAATTTGTAATTTATGACTTTTTGTTAGTTGTTCAAATGTGCAAATAGCATCTTTAATGTTTCTCTGTTCTGCAAACTTGCATTTTTGCAGGTAATTTCTGTGTTTGAAAGCAGAATGTGTTTACACGAGCCGTGCAATTTGTTCTAAAGAACAATAATTAAGAGGTTACATTTATAGTTTAAAAATATGATATTACTGTAGATGGTTTCATATGCATTGTTCATTATATGTTGTCCTGTACAATTACCTATAGGCATTTTAACCTTCGAAAAAAGTTGTAATTGATAAAATGTGGAACTTTTTTTAAATAGTGCAATTACGCACATAAATCATTTTTTCACCTTTGGAAACTTTGTAATTATACTGTTATGTCCATATTAAAAGTTTCAGCTATAACATGTCTAGCCTCCGGTTGAAGAGCTTGTATGACATACATTTATTATCTTTAATAAAGTTAGAACTTGAAAAGTTTTCTTTAAAAAAATCCGCAAAATACTAAATTTCCCACATTTAAAAAAGTAGTTTTGATTACTATAATCCATCTTGCACAATTAATAACGTAGAAAGTTCATTTCATGCGTCTTACCTTGGACTTTAAAGACACTAAAGATTTAACAACTTTACAAAGCTGATACTGATTCCAATTTACGACTCTATACTTGTGCCAAGTGTCTGAATGGAATTTGGTACGGTTTTAATTTAATTAGGATGAGCTGATTCCAACAAATACTTTCTGCGTAGACGTTGCGTTGACTTAGTTTTATTTTCTTACTTTATTTTATTATCTTCACTTGGCTGCTTAAGAGTATTTTGTTTCTTTTATACCTGTATCTAACTTAACACTAATGAGTAGTAGGTACTACTAAAATGATACGAATGTATCTATAGTAAAGGTAGTTCTTGCTGGTTGTGTATACATACTTCGTTAGTACTGGTTGTTAATTGACTGACCTGCGTGTGCAGGTATGTAGGTACTTTTGTGGGGATGTAATGTAGTTTAGAAATTGAACAGTTGAACTTGCTTTGTGCATTGTTGATTGTTAATGGCTGATTGTTTGGATGTGACAGGTGCTTCTTGGTGTTTAAGTAAATAGGCCTGTATTGGGAGATGACGTTGTCACAGAAAGATAAACAGAAGCGATAAAAATGGTGGGAAGGTTAAGTCGATTTCATTCCTTACTTTCATAGTCCATAGTTTTGACGGCTTTACAGCTATAGTTACATGCTTTATCTTTAATCTTGACGACGACGACAACGACGAGGACCAAGCAACAATTCGCTAAAGAGGATACAATGATAAAAATGATAAGTTATGGTTAAATTAATTGACTTGAACATCCAGCTCCTGTTTTCCTTATTCAGCTTTGGCTTATTCTCATGGCAGGATATTCCACGGCATGGCAGTCAGCTGTGAGTCTCTGAGGCCATTTTTTGAGTCTTTAGGTCTTTGGCTTTCGTGTCTCTAATTGACAAGGAATCTACTCATCATCAGTGCATTTATATAAGTGGGTAGTTAATGGTCACAAGCTGGGGGATCTTCCTCGTGATTTTAGTCTTAAGGTTAACATTCATTATTCCATTTCAGTATTTCATGATTTGACTTCGCTTTTTTGCTTTTGCATTGTGCACAATTAAATGGCGTTACTCATGCCATCATTATCGCCTTTATCCCTCTTAACTTTTAGTTTGCTGTGAAGAGCTTTAAGTTAAACTGGTAACAGAATTGTTAATTCGTTAATGATGATTTTGAGGTAAGCAGGAACAATGGAGACTGAATGTAAATGTAACGGTATAAAAAAGTAACAGCAGCATGGTGTGAAATAGTAGGTAACATTCCAACACTACCTAGTAACCTACTGTAATATTCACACTGCAAAATAGGATAACTGATATAGCTAACTTGTTCTAACTGTAGAAATTTTAAACATCAATGTAGTTATTACCTGGGTAGAGAGAGAGAAAGTAAACATTTTATTTACACTGTTACCACCAATGGTAATTGCCTAAAGACACAGTAAAATTACAAACATTGTTTTAGAAATAGTTTCAAGTTACGGGTTATTAAAATTATGATTTATA
>JAAXYX010001163.1:0-25771 GCA_036851915.1 Ptenothrix huangshanensis
GTCTTGTATAACATAGTAAAAGAACGATTTCAATTCAGCTGCATTTTCTAATAAAAGTACGTTGAGTTTCGAATTGCTGACACAAGGTGAGGCTGCATATGAGTTTTGAACAACGGAGTAGGTACGACGAACGGAACCCATGGCAGATTAGGAAGCGTGTTGTTTGCTAGTTAGCCGTGGTAGCGGAAGTACTGAATATCCTGTCATAATTTTATTTTTTCTGGAATTAAGGAATATAATTATATAGCGGTAAATATATCATTATAGAAACAAACCTTTTAGTTTATTCAGTAACAATTCAGTCTGCTGAACATACACATTGCATATGCCTACATAACAGAAGTAGTAATTACATGATGATTTGCTTTGAAAGAACAGGAACATGTAAATGCAAGTCTTTAATAAATGATAATAGAGCGAGTAGCTGGCTGCTGGCTTTTCTGTAGAGCTGTAGAATTGATTTAATTACACTTACGTGATTGCGAAACAAAAGTAAATAATTGGTACCAAAACAAAACCAGCCAGAATAATGTAATAGCATTAGCGGTCAAGCAGAGCAAACAAGTATTTACTATTAGTATTTCTGAGCGTTATCAACAACCATTGAAACTCATTTGACAAGCATATCATTAAATAAACTCCTCGTAGACAAAACACTTGCAGTCAATTATCATTACAAGGTATAGGTATGTGTACACTGATAACAAAATGAGTACATGTTTATTCGGTCAGTTAAGAAAGCAAAGCCTACATCAACGAATTCAAAGTCTAATAATATACCTATACGTTTTAGGGAAAGCATGATTCCTTAGTAACTTAAGGGAATTGTCTTATGTTAAGTTAAAAAATGTGACTAATAGGAGAACGTAATGTGTGAAAGGAGAAAAAAAAATGAAATCGAATATTTGTGTGTGCCTATGCGTATAGCAAGAGGAGCCTGAGCCTGGAATACGTAAACAGGGCTATAAAGATAAAAATGAAAAGTTGATAGTGGATTGTACATTTAATGTAGGAGTGGGGAAGCGGGATGGGGATGTAATTCAGAGCGAAAGGCGTATTTGTATAGTTTGACTTGACATTCCTTGGCATGTAGATGCTCACGTCGTAGGTACTAATCATGACATGAAAATTCTTGCGCGTACATTTTGGCAAGCTACTATGACTTTCCGTCGAATACATATAAAAGTGGAATTTGTTTCCTTTATGGAAATGCTCGATGATGTTCGGTGTTCACAGTGTCTGCTATGTATATCTATCCTACTTTTATTTTACGCGTCGTAACGAAACTGCGAAACACGAGAAAAGTCTCTCACACAGTTAGTCCGTAGGTGTCGGAACCTCATGTTGTTGATGTTATAATGATCAGAAGAAACGGTAATGGAACAACATAATGGGGAGGATAGAAGATGGATCTAAATTGGGAATAAGCCAGGTCCAATCCAAGTTTTGGAGAAATGACGTAAAGGGGAATTGAAAATCTTATCTTCAAGGGATTTTCTTTTGATTGATCTTCACTCAATTTCCGACAAATAGTTAGTGTTCACAGGGTATAATACCAACTGCAGTTTTACTGCATGACGCATAATTAGTGTGTTATGAAATACTCATTGACAGTCTAGCTGATTGAGCCAGGTAATTAGCCAAGTTATGAGTTACATAGATAGTTGTGTTTTCGTTTTGTCGTGCGTAATCCGATCCTATTCAAAAACTTTTGTTTCTTTGTTTCATTGTAACATGGATAGATGTAGTGAACCACAGTTCGTGTACCTACATTCACTGGAATTAGAGAATGTAATAATCTGAAACTTTTGTACATGTACAGATATTACACTTCACTAACCATGCATACATCACGATTTTCCCTCACTGAAATTTCAAGTAGGTTCTTGTTCCGATAACCTTCATCTTATTGATACTAACCCGAGAGAAAAATAAATACAAGTGAATTTTTCCCCGTCAAATGATTTTTCCAATTTTTGAATTTCTACAACATATTCAATGCCAAATGTAAATATTTTCAAATTTCACTCTCTAATATTCCTTCAGTTTCATGCTGAGTAAGGACAAGGACACGGGTCTATTACGCCCAGCAATAAATATTCCTTCACAACTTTAACCTATATTTATCCTTCGAAAGTATTTAGTTGTCCTATCCGTAACCTTCTTGAAGGATCAAGGCATAATTATGTTTCTTGGATGTTATCGGTGGAAGTGCAGAGATAGCCTTTAATATATTATTCAGTCTCAAAATTTTCCAAGCAATTCTATTGTTAATCTAGGTGTCAAGGAGAAAAGAAACCCTTCTACACTATTGGACAATTATTTGAATACAAGCGTCCGTTCACTTATTGTGTTTACTTTTAGTAGCTCAGTCACCCATTATAAGGAAGATGTGATAAATCCTCCTGGATCTTCTATTTAGGCACTTACCTATTATTTTACTAGGTGCCAACATTGCCTTTCGTCCATTCAGGGCCTGAGTTAAACTTACCGAATTATTTATAGATAGTAAGTACTGAAGATGAGCAGAGGTAGCACTGAGAAAAGAAGTTTAAACAAACAAATATGCACTGTCAGAGAATGAATCTGCATCTGGGAAAAGAAAGGTACTATCAGCATGTCTTGCTTACGTCCACACATCAAAGGAATTCATTAGTTGTTTCATACAAAATTCGTAAAGAACCAATGTTCTAAAAACAAAAATGTTAAATTATCAATAATTTATGTTCTCTTCGTATTTCTGTGTATAACCCCAGGATGTGCTCCATAGCGCACTACAATGATCGACTCACAATCACGCAACTTCAAAATCATGCATAGTGTTATTCACTCGAGGTAAAATAAAAACTAGCGCTCTATCTCCTTGATAATGCGGATACAGGTGTATCTTGGTCTACATCATTTTTTTCGTATGTTTAACATCAAAAGCGCAGTACAGATTACAGATATGAGTTCATGGCTTCGAGCTGTAACTTTAATGTACGAGCATGATGTGTCTTCTCCCTCTGTTTCTAGTCTTGAACCATGAACTATCTTGATGCAGGTATCTGAATTATAATTTCCTTGCCAAAGGTGCAATTTTGTTGCTCAGACTAAAGATTTTCTTCCTGTACTTATCATCAAATTAACTTGAATCACGTGGTATTTATGTAATGGAAATGTCACAGAAAATTTTAAATTTCCTTATATCCTTCAGATTTAGAAATCATTCTATGTATTGTTCATTTTCACAGTTTTTCACTTGCTTTATTTGAATACAGTAAGGGAGCACTATGTACATAAATGGGTGTTATGAGAAAACCAATAGAAATATTATAACATGGTTTCACCCGCATTCCAGTAACCGCACACTATCACTTTGTTTAGTCGCTTTAGCTTAAACATTATCTATGTGTAATAACCGGATCAATCAATAACAACTGCGGTCTTGCCCTGGTTACAACACCCGATAATAATAACTATAAAGAGCATACTCTTCCAGGATCGATACAAAGAATGGTAAAATTTGTAGTAGGTTTTTCAACTTAACTTATTGAAATAAAAAATGTTAACATGTGTGCAACGTATCCTACTTGTAGAAATTAATAGGAAGAGATGAAAGAACGTTTTGTTCAATATTGCTAACACGTTTATTTAATTTGTGTCGAGTATCTTGGAATGTAACGATATTAGTTTTAGTAGTTTTAATATTTCGGCGTATAGTCATATTTCCCTTCGTTCACATTCATGCAACACGGATTACAGTGTTTGAGATGAAGGTGCACATGTACGATTGCCAGTATGGTATAGCTTAGCATTAGTTTCTGAGTTTCACAGATAATAAGACAAAATCTAGTGTGTTGATGCAGACAATGAAGCTGATAGAGACGATGCTGAACTTGCATGAATGCTATGAATACCCGTAACAGGGGCACCTGTCTTATTTCAAGTTGAAGCCTCTGGCAATATCACTAGTCCTCAAAGTCACGGCTCTCGGATGAAATATCCCTCCACGTACCTATCTTATTGTACCTAGGCAAGGTATCAAAGATAAGATAAGAGATAGAGAGAGACTCGCAGTACACCGGCATGGTAAAAATATGAGATGAAATGGTTTCCATTTTATCGTTAGTTTTCGGTATGTACCTGAAAAGCGTATGTATTAACAGTTCACTTGAAATGCTAGCTAGTATCTCCTACATGTATTTTAGCACGGATAAAATGATGATATCTAGGAATATAATTAAAACATTAACCTTCAGAATTGACTGTGTTACATTGGTAGCATTATATACATATACTTACTACCATCATTGTCCAACAGTGCATTTATTTGTGAATGAAAAAGAATGAACCCATGTTTATTTTTCGAATTTATCCTGTATTCACTTATTCAAAGTTATAGAGAGTGAGAGTAGAAGTACTAGTTAGTGCAAGTGCAAGCGTAAACGTACGCGTGTGTCAGTATGAATCTGTAGTAAAACAATATCAAAGTCTATTCATCATGAATATTATACTCTAGTTAAAATCATTCCGAGCAGATTATGTGAGTCAGTTTCATTTTTGCATATTGAGCACATTTATGCTCACGTTGAACTGCATAACGTATGTAATATTATAGTAGGTGTAAGTAGACTGAATTGTGTACCAGCTGTACGTCGTAACTAAAGAGTGAATGTGCAGAAAAATTATTTTTAACGCTAACTCAACAAAAATTTTATTTAATTATTTGCGTGAGATTTGAATACTACGATTCCCCACATATACTTAATAGTGAGCATGTGTAACTTGTAGGTGGGTCGAATTAAGAAAAGGTTATGTATGACCACACCAAACGAGTCGGATTATTAGCCATTGCCGGGCGACTATCCATGTTGATAATTAGTATTCAGGTCCATGTCCCCGATGACATTGAGATGTTGCTACAGATAAATTACATTCACACGTACACAATATTTTACTCAACGTATTCATTCATACTTTTTTACCGGTGCATTTGAGTTTCAATAGACTCCCTCACAGTCAAGACAGTCTGTCAGTCCAGGGATAACGTAGCACAGCCATGCGGTGATACAATGCTACCGTCACATAGACATTTCAAATAGGCACATGATATTCGTTGTATATGAAGTTCGTTAGGCGTTGATACGTTGTTTTACCACACTTGAGGCTATACAATGAAGCGTAAATGTTGGGTACCTACTTGCAACGATGCAAATAATGGATAGTTGATTGTACACTGAGGGGAACTTGTAGTTTGTGTAATTGTTCATACTACGCTTGTATCTGCTCTGTGTCCGTGTTCTTGAGAATTCAGTTTTAGTCTGGTATACACTCATAATTTGCATTAATAGCATGACTTGACTCGTTTTTGCAACCACATCACATACAAACTTGAACAAAGAGCAGAACTGGACATCGCAATGGAACCTAGTGTCGGCACGAGCTGCCCACTTCACTTTAGCATGAAAATCTAAGTATGGTACATAGGAATGTACTGATAGTGTGCACTCGACTTTGTATCGGTAATTGTAAACGACAACTGATTGTAGAGTCAGGATCTGGTACCTGGATCTGCAATGCAAATTATCTCTGTGTACAAATACAAAAACGAAATTGCTAACTCAGCCTCAAGTAGACCCCGACGTTACTTTTTGCGGTATTCGTTTTAGTTTTTGCAACGTATGTACATGTGATGTGAGTATGAAGTCACCTTCTGTTAGTGGCAGTGGTGGGCATTGATGCAGATTCAATAACCTATTCCAACATAACGTCAGTCGTCAACCACTTCAAAGTCTAGTAAAGAATGATAAAACGCTGTAAATCAACTACCACAAGCATTTAGCAAGGATATACATAATGTATCACTACTGCTCTCACTACGTTTCCATTTTTTCTTCCAACTAGTCGGTGTTCCAAAATAAAATGTTACTTTTTGTTTCTTTACCGTTCAGAATGCACAGTGCCAAAGCATATTAGTTGAGCATTATTTATGTTTTTTCTGTTACTCGAGGGAGGAATGGCTGGAGAGTCCTTTTATTTTTTGTGAATGCAAGTGCCAACAAAATTCAAACGATGGTAAAGATACAAAGATAGATGTAGACAGTTCCAAGACTTGGATCTTTCTAGGTAGACCGTACCTACGTCCGAGTCCTAGGTAAGGAAGAAATGGATCATTCGAGAAAAATCGAAGAGCGTCGGTCGTACACCAACATTACCTAGTACACTAGTATAGTGTTAAAGATACGGATGGAAGCGGCAAAATTTCATTGGTGACAACAAAAGTTGATGTTGTTCGTTACATATTTTATGAATGGATCATGGTTTCGCCTGTTCTAGTGTTCTGGTATGGGCCGGTCGGCCTGGGATCACTTAGACAACTTAGCAGGAGACTTATAGTTCAGGTTAAACATTAATGCCGAATACTTTTGTATTCGATTCTGACTTGGGTAGTGCATACGTACTTAGGTACCTACTTAATAGGTATGTATGTGCTTACCATGGAGATGCTATGGACTCAAGTTGGCGCTGATGCATTCCCATCTTTTGTGAGTAGATGTAGCTTGAGTGAGGGAGGTTGTGGCAGTGGAAGCAGACCAGATCAGTCAAAGCAAAGGTATTACAGAATACGAAAAGAGAATAGGATTTGGAGAGGAAAAGGGCGAACTAGTGAGCAGGCGAAGGAGAGAGAGAGTCTGGATTTTGAGGCTGAGGATGAGACAGCGATGGTATAATAGTAGTCTGTAGTCTGAAGTTGTGTATTGGAGAAAAGATTTCATGTATGTATATGTAAATGGACTTGTTTTTGTTGCAGTGCCAAGAGGGGGTTAGATTTGGGTCTCGCCAGAGGATTCTCGGGTAGTCAAGCTGCAAAGCATTTGATGGGATTGGCAGCTGCCAACTTTGCAGCTGGACCGGGGAAGAAGAAGCGGGGTGGTGACATCAGTTCATTGAGTTCCCCAGGAAGAGTAGACATGACCTTCGGTGTGCCGCCAGCAGTGGCTCAAGATTACTTGACTGTTTCCCCAGCGTCCAGCAATGAATGGATTGTGGGAAACAAAGAGTGAACGCCACACAACCAAGACAACACAACAACACTAGAGAAAAGACAAAAAACTTAAAGAATGCCAATCTTTTCTTCTCATCCCAATTTTATCTCAATTCTTCATCCTACACTTTCCACTCATCAACATCATCTTCACCACTTTCTTCTAATCACCGCTCTTCTTCATTTCAACCGAAATCCTACGATATTTATAAGGATGGCAGAATACCTAGATATTTCCTCCTTTCTAACATTTTCCCACCATTTCTACCGCCTAGTCATTTCTTTCAATAAACAATAATTATTCCATTCAGCATTACAATCATCGCTCATTTCTTCTCCGATAGACTTTTATTGAATTTTTCATCATCTTTAACCCTTTCAGTCTCATCCTTATATTACATTCCGGAAACCAAGACGACTAAAATCAAAGTCTTGGAGTACAATAGATACTACGCCGACTGCAGATTCTGATTCCTTCATTAGATTATGCATTCCGTTCGTCGATCCTTTTTTTCCGAAACTCCTTCGACTCTGTCCCAACGACCTTCCTAATTCATTAAATAAATAGTTCCATTTCTTGTAGACTACCAATTGCAGAAACTTTACCTTTTCATCTTTACCTTCTGTATTCATACCCCCTCCTCATTTTCAGTTAGCACTAGCCAGAAAATTTACACCTTCACGGAACAAACAATGGCATTAAAACTGCAACTACACACATTACATTTGAAATGTAATTACATGTAGGCGCATGAAAAGTATCGGCACGACGAACTAGAAAATAATACATATTAAACTGACTTTGAACTACCCGTACTTGCATCAAAGTGTCAAAAAATCATTCCTTGAAAAAATTCACGACTACGCCACGTTATACGTACCACTACACTGTAATTATAATAATTCAATTACTATGTATCGACTTGATGTTTATTGTAATAATACTAGACAATGTTAAAAAGTAGTAATCAGATTCAAATTATCGCCGTTGACCGTGTAAACTTTGACTTTCAATAACTTGATTCAATAAAAAGCAGCTTACAAGAAACAAATGGTTATTATTAATACAATTATGATAAATTGTTGATTGTGCAGGAATTATTGAAATACACACTGAGCGTAGAACCATGTGTGTCAGTAAAGTTGTAAATAGCTGTGTACATAGTCCTATAAGCATTACATGTAACGTAAGTTAGATAGTACAGTTATAACACTCCGTAGACAAATGCAATTCATACGTACGTGATGTATACAGTGTATATTATGTATCACAGATCATTCATTAATTGTTTTGTCATTTGATCCGACTACCCTACATACATGCAATTTGAGAAACCACGCATTATTATGATTACTAATATTGTTAGTATTTACCATTAGCAATCGATGAACTCTACTTCTCTATTATACTGTAACTGTATGCAATTAGTGGCCTAAGGCTTTAGACGCATGTCATTCACTAATCCACGATCCTATATTTCGCTTCACTGTACACGTACATAGTCATAGCAAGCAGATCGATCTATTCTTGCTTCAATTCAATCCCTTTTACTTGTAGCCAAAATTTCACACCAAAATGTGCTGTATATTATCACATTGCAATTATTGAAACACTATACAAAGAAGACGAGAAATGAAGAACATAGACACATTCACAAAGATAAAAAATACACCTAAAAATCAAAGATATACATTATGAACGTAAGACAATTCGCATTGTTAGTATATATTATTATACCTATATGTACTTGTAAAGCTGAAACACATTGTACAGTCTTATGTGAATGATATTATGCACAATGTATAATTTATGTAAGTAATAAAATTATTTTTGCGTGTCAAGTGATTCTATTGAAAGTGTCCACGTTGCTCTTGTAAGTAGCAGGAACATTGAAACAGTGTCATGCATAAAATATTACATTCATGTGGCTATCTTCAAAAATGTCAACTAATACAGTATTAAAATCACAGGACATGACATTCAAACTGTGAGAAATGTAGAAACTTATTTTCAGAAATTAGAGGAAATCGTACGATGTCTCTAGCTTTGTATCGTCCATAAAATATTTTCATCGTAGGCTTTAAGCTATTTATTTTTCTTCTCTCAGCGATTTTCCTATTTAAAATTTGTATTTTTATGTGCAGGTCATTTCATTTGTTGTATAGTAGAATTATATTTAACTATGTCACTAATTTCCCTGACATGCCCAGAACCTACTTGCATGCGCATGCAAGTTGTAAGTCTCTATTTCCATAAAACTGGTTAAAAAGTGTTATGGCATAGCTATTTCAGTTCTACATTATTACACAAATGTAATAAATACCTATGTTATTTTACACCCCTAAGCAGTTTGTTTGTCTCTCAAGTTCATTGTCATCACTAAGTGTCACCTAATCATGTAAATAAATATTGTGTAGATACCAGCAGTATAATGAGAAAAAATGCAAAACGTCTATATACTAGTTATCATAATCTAATTAAGTGACATATATTGTATTATATATGTACTACCTTTAAACTTTACTTGATATTCTCAGTGTACTATTATGCTTATGAACGTGTGTTTTACGTTAGAAATAATATTCGTAGAATGCAAATAATATATTCATCCTTCGTCATACAATATGTACGAACTAATGCGCATATATAAAATAATGATTATACAATATTCCCGTGCTCACTCGTTATAGAGGATTACCGATGGATACCCAATCAATAATTACCCATGCATATGACTGCCTTTCACAATTCATCTTTTACCCATTCAATATTTCGCATGCAGTATGTATGTTGCACTGATGAATCGAATGGGCTGAAATTTATACAGGGATTCTGCTTGTTTCAGTCAGTTCAAAGTCAAGCGTCAGGTGTGAGATCATCAAATATGATTCAAAAGTTATTAGAATATCCTATAGGGATCGGATGCGTATAGTAAAGGGGCACTTGAATCACACACGATACTCTGCATCACCAACTACTTCATACACGGCCAACCCGTCATTACTCTTGGTACCGGTTAAATGAATAAACTACCGCCCAACTTGAATATGATAAGTTCATGAACTCAATCTGTCAAGCTACGACTATCACGATAATTATATATATTATATCTCTGTCCTATATAATGCGCTCGAATTTCACATCCATGGCAGCACACTATAAATGCATATGGATGCGTTCTCAACTTGAGTTTCTCCTCATGGCATTGTTGAACATGATTGAAGGCGGAAGAAGAGCGAAGCACAGTACATAGAATACTTTTGCTCTCATATGCAATGCTTGCATGGATGTGCTTTGTGTTGGGAAGATGAACTGCCAACCAATAAGGCACGTAAGCGAAGTTGTTGCACGTACACGTACAAGGATAATTTCTCCACTTACATACATACCTACATACAGCATGCGTGTGTAGGTACCTACCTACATATTTTATACATATGTATATCAAGTTTTGTTGCAAACTTGAAACTCGTAGCACATTACGAACACTGTGCACATGCAGGTACTTTACGTATTTACGTTACCTTTGTGTTTTGTAGTAAGTTGTACATATAATTATATACGTGTATTTGTAATCCTGCTGAATGAAATTCAACAGTTTGATTTTTCATGTAGAACAACAGTTAGCGTTTTTGGATTGGATAATGGAGATGGAACACGTGAGTAAACGTTTTCGTTTTCGATTTCATTGAACTGGTTTCAATGCTTTCGTTTTCTTTCATAGAATCAAATACGTAACAGTTTTAGATGTAAGTAGGTAGGTTCCGAAACGTACGCTTTATAGTAAAGTTGTCGGAAGTCCGTTCAGTCAAACTTCAGACTGCACGGAACGTTACTATACACTTGGTAGCTTACTCAGGTATGTAAATGCCTATTGTAACCTATAAATATAAATATCTATCACCTTGCATTTTTAATTTCCTATGTAATATTTATCTTCTATGTACCTTTGCATACTGCATGATTGCACTCGGGCACTAACAAATTTTTCTCGGCCCTTGTCCTCGTTCTTTTCCCCGGTCCAGATTCCAAACTAACGCTCAATTACTGCCGGAGGTTCTAGGCATTTGGATAAGCTATTTACATCTTTATCCACAGAGATAGGCATAGGGGATATACTGCGTATTGTATAGTAATGTATAGCAGTTGCAATAGCTATCAGTATACTGCAAACACGTTGCCCTCGAAATGTAGTAAATAAATGTTCGTGTGCACTTGAAAGTACTTTACCCAATCACGCTTTTACCAGATCGAGACATGCTTATTTTACCTACACATGATGTAATGCCAAGTTGAACTGGATTTTGGATTCGTTAGTTAGAGTCCGGACACGAATACCTCAAACAAGGTATCTGACGTATCTGTGAGAAACCTATGTATATATTTAAGTATTTTATTAAATGACTATAGTAGGAGTAGATACATATAAATAATAATGCAATGACTAACTTCAAGTCTGCTGACTAACTGATGGTGATGTGCAAGTGTGTGTGTATCGGTTTGAATGCTAAAGATATCTCAGCCTGGTGCCATAAACTATCTATGTACTACCAGTGTTCACGATTCCCATGTCCTGTCTACAGTACAACTCAACTTGCAACCCCGATGCTGACATTCTAGACATGCCGTGCCACAAGCCATGATAGTTGGCTTCGACACATTAATGTGTATATGTACATACAAAATCAAAATTATACAAGTTCAACAAGTTCTTTAACTCTAAAGCCACCTACATGCCTTATTGCCACTGCGAAGAAATATTTTCCATAGACTGCAAAATTTTCTGAAAACTATACTTGCGCGATATGTATTCAGTTTTATGAGTTAATTAACCTACAAAAAAAATCCTACTTACACTTGAGCACTTACTACTACACTTAAACTATAGCACCACGAGCAGCACATTCAGCACTGAGCACAGTAAAAGAGTAAATCATTAGGTCCTGGCGTAACATATACCTAGATGTAATTTCTTACAGTATAGTATAGCTCATATTATAAAGTAAGCAAGTATGTATAGTCATCTGAATTGACTTAGTTTAGCTAGTCGCTGGTTTACACGTAGTCTGGTTCTGGGGTCTCCGGTCTGGTGGATTATTTCTACATTTTCTTCTCCATCCCTGAATGTTAATGCATACCTACTCAACTCTTGCAATCTTGCGAATATTGAATTCTCACATTCTTAATGCCGAGGTCGCCGGTGTCGATCCAAAGTTGCATGTAGTCCGACTCTTAGGGAACGTCCGTATGCAATTCGCATGTGAAACTGAAATACCTGTTGTTGCTAAAAGTAAAATTGTCAACTGGTTTCAACTTTTTACTTGTATCTCAATCTACTGGCCATAACCTACAGTGAGGATTGAGGCAGCGTGATTCACAGCAAGTAGCAAGGTGAGGCTAATATTATTGTAAGCCCGAGATTCCAAGATGCGATTCTGAATAGGAGTGTATGATGTGATGAGGAGCAGGAGTGTAGTGGAGTAGTGGCGACTGTAGTTGCTCATAGTCGCAGGTACAGTAAAGTCAAGCGCTCAGAGACGTAGTTTGAAGGCACAGGCGAAGGCTATGGGATGGCAAAAGGTGGAAATATAGAAGAATGTTGAGAAGGGCATTGACTACTGCCGGAGTCTGGAAAGAGCATGGGAAGAGCAAGAGCAATAGCAAAAACGGCATAAAATACATGAGGTAAGAATTTTATCAAAAGGGAAAGATCTGCAGTGACTTGTATCCTATGCGTTGTTTGTGGGACAGAGAGCTTTGGATGGAGATGCATGGAGACAAGGAGAGCGACATCAAGTGGTTTATGCACAATAAATACATACATGGGCTAACCTGATATTGTCAGTTATGCAAATTCGGAATTCCTTAATAGATAAGTGAGATTTGAGGGGAAATGGCCAGGGAGGGCAGGAGGATTGGCAGAATGCTTTTGGTTTGCCTGGGGAGACTTTTGTGGAGACTTGCAGACAGAGCCGGGCCAGACTGCCTCAACGCAGAACAAGTCGGAGGAAGTGAGAAGAAGGCAAGTGACGAAGGAAGGGACGGGAAAGTTTGCGTGAAAATCGTGGTCCCAATAAGTGCTGTGATCAACTTTGGTGGAGTGGCTATAGATATAGCTGTGGGAGGCTGTGGATGCGAAGAGGAAGAGCATGGTCGGGACTTTGGGATGAGACGGCGGCATGGTGGATGGGATGCGAGCATTGAAACCATTTTACATAGCCTCGATTCGGCAAATATTTGAGGACAGGAAGCCTGTGTGGCTGTGGAGTGGCAGAAGCTGCTCGCGAGTGGGGAAGAGACGGAGAGTGGTGGGAAGGGAACTGGAAAACGAGGCAAAGTGTGGCAGCGAAGGAGGCAGAAGCTCGGGAGAAGGACGAGATGGAAATATGATTATGGAATGGGAAAGGATGGTTGGAGAACGGCGGATATTCGTATTTTGGCTGGTTGAATTGTTGGTTCGGTGGGATGGATAGGATAGGCTGGATGGCCGGGGCGGGGGGGCAGGAGGCTGAGGGTTGAAGATGCTCGGGGGGCTAGACCGTCATCGGCGTGGCTGTGCCTGGATGCTTCGACTCGTTTTCTTTTCCTCTCTCGTCTTCAGTCGCTCATCACACTGTGTTTGTGTTGCACGTTCAAACTTGTGTCTCGCAATTCCCGGCTAGTCAACGCTTTTTTGCCTTCCTTTTGTGCTTCGAGTAAACTTCTAAAGTTCTAGCAATGGCTGATGTCGCAGAGGATAATAAGTAAGTGTTTCTTACCTTTCTCACAATCATTTTTTTATCTCTCTCGAGCTGTTTTTCGTGTGTGAAAATTGAAAATCGCTGCCGGCTCCGACACTCTTGTCAAGGGAAAAATGGCGTCTGCAATGGTAACAAACGGGTCGGCATGGTTGGTTGGCGAGGAGGAGGATGACAGTAATGGAATTCCTCTCTTCTCCCAGTTCACCGGTCAGCATCCCAGTCATAAGTTGTCATCAATTCCTAGTTTAATTTCAATTCATTTTCGCAAATGTGGTTTTCCGAGTGTTTTCTTTGTTTCGGGTAATAAGAGTTGAGCGCGCGTTCCTGTATTGATGAGGGCCTTATCGATTGGGGGACCATGCTAGAGAAGAAGCCGGTGGGAGTTAGGGAGAGACGCCGGGTTTTCAACCTCCATATACCTACCTAGTCTAGGTACTCTATATGCTCTGCATCTCTGGGTCGTCGTATACGCAACGCACGCAGTTCGCTCTTCGTTTTAGCTGTGTGTTACGTTCACTTTTGGAGGAACACACTTGAGTTTTCATAGAAATTTTCCGTCTGTCCGCCGGCTCGCTTGTTCCCTTCGTATCCTTGCTACAGCTCATGTGCCTTCGTTCTTCGTAATCGTATCCTATGCCGTTGTCATGCTTGTACATACGTTTTATATGCATCTCTTTGTAGACATGAGAAAATTCGAGGGAAGATAAGTAAGCATGTATTTGTTATTAGTCGGCGGTACTTGATGGGAGTTTTTACCTTGATTTTACTCAGTGCTGGTGCTCGGTACACTATGAGTCTTAATCGTTTTCGTTTTAACTTCAGTCATCGGCAGTAGCGAGAGGAAATTGAGGATTGAGAATGTAATAACTTGGCTAGTTTTACTCGTTGCATGAGCGAGCTTTTTGAGACGACGAAGGAAGATGTTGCTTCATTTTTCTAACTATACGCGTCGTGATGTTGTCTTGCTCAATAAGCGTGACTATATCTGCTAGTTGTACCTGCAACAGGGAGGAGAGGTTAATGCCACTTGGTCTCAGTCCCTAGGTTTAGATGTGAAGTACACGTTACATGGTTTATTTCTTCATGGCCTATGTTGGTGACGGCTGATGACCAAGAATCGTGAAAGGTGGAACGTGAATTATGTTTTATTGTATTAGTCGGTCACCGACTTGGGAGTTCTTCGCTTTTATATATTTTTGGTTTATCATAATAGCCGTTCCCGTTGCCTCTTTATTTTCTTGTTTCAATTAATTTCTGTTTTCCACGGTTTGTCTGCTTGTGAGAGATGTAAGGTTGGTTGCTTTGGAAGATATGTAGCAGTACTATCATTTGTTGTGGATTCCTACATGCAACAGGCAGAAGACACTTCCCTTGAGTTCATAGTACTTTGGTCGATATATTTGTTGAATTCGGTTTACACGATAAACTACTATTAATATTTTTCCCCAAACCACAAAGGCACCTTTTCTGTATTATTAATGATGAATGGAGTCTTTTTATAAATTGTTTTCATCGTTACAAATCAAGCCACATTTTAACAATTAGTTCATTATTAATAATGTCTTGTACTTGAATTCTAGGGTAGTTGATGCTACTCCCGTAGATGAGGTGAAAGAACCCGTTAAAGAAGTCCAGAATGAAAAGGAAGTTACCGAAGGGGCAGCTGAAGCAGTTCCAGCCGAGACTGCAGAAACCACCGAAGAAGCACCGGTAGCAAAAGAGGTGGAAAATGGTAACCCCGAGGAAGCACCGAAGGAAAACGGCACCGCTAAGGACGTCGAAAAGGAGAATGGAAATGCTAATGGAAGTGACGAAGTAGAAGGTATGTTAAATTTATTGTCACTTTAATTAATACAAACTAATAATTATTTCAAAGAATGTTTAAATGGGCTCATCAAGATTTATTTAGCTTCATTGTAATGATTACTGATTTTTGTCGTAGAAGCTGAGCGTAAGAGAAAATCCGATGTTGCTGGGGATGAAGCCGATGGGGCACCCACCGCGGACGGTGTAAGCGCTGAGAAGAAGGCGAAACTGGAAGAAAAGTCTGAAGAAGCAGGAGTTACTGAGGCCCCGTCCAATGGAGACACCGGAGTCGTCGCTTAACTTGCCATGACTGCATTTCTTACCTAAGTTAATAACAAATTTCTTACTTTTATGATTGATTGGGTTGTGTAAAATATTTTGCATTCAAATTAAAAAAAAATCGATTAATTTCCTTACTGTATTGATGATGGTCTCATTATTAGTTTAAGTTTTTGACAAGTTGAGATAAGTGTGATTTTTTGGGACGTGAGAATTCCCAGTATTCCAGCACAATATGATCAATCGAAATATCTTAAGCTAAACACAGTGTCTGTGCTTCCTGTGTTAGCAAGTGCTGTGCACAAAGTAATTTTTTTTTGTTGTTGGAGTAGTACCCTGTTCAACATTTTAGCATAAAAGTTGTAGGACACTTACATATTTGTCAACAATTATTGTCAATGTCAACTCTGAAAAACTTGGTTTGTTCATAATGTTACATAAGCTATTATAATAATTATTTTATGTCGAGATAGAAAAACGTGAAAATTTCATTGGTGTTTTTCTGTACGCACTCACTACTCATCACCTTTATGATAAGAGATACGAGATATTACTTGTGCCGTTTTACATTCTTATTTGCTAATGTTCCTCGGATGTAACTAAACGAGTTGCTTTTTGTTCTCTTATTAATCATTTTTATTTTGCTTTTTATTAGCACATAAGTTTAAAAAATTTAAGTGAACTGACTAATTTGAATATTTAATGTCCATTAGTAGGATGATACCGTTCAGTGACACATTAAATGGGTATAATAATAATGAATTGAGACACTAGTAAGGTAGAAGTTAATGTCTCCATGAGAAACACACTATGTACTAACATTCCGTAGCTGAGATCTGTGTTAAACAATTGAGGTGAACCTGTTAAAAATCAGTAGATAAAATCCAGCAACTACAAAACGTGAAACATTCTAAATGTCCTCTACTGTAGACAAAAGAATTACCAGAAAATAATTGTCTGTCTTAATGAATTCACAAAATTCTATTGTAGTTAACTAAGGAAACAATCAGTACTTGTTATCAAAGTACTTAGATTGCATAATAATATATTTATGGAAATCCAAACGTAATACATAAAAAATATAGGTGGTGACGTTTTCAGTGGCGTCCTCAATGTCAGTTCTGGTAGAAATGAATGTTTGTATTGCTATAATATTAATGATACAATATTATTATCGTAATTAATTACAAAAAATGATGATTATTATTATTCCCTTGATCTATAAGAGTAAGATATCTGTCTGTAATGTTTCTTAAAATATTCGAATCAAACGTAAATTAAAACTTGATAATATACAACACCGATACAGTAAGAAACGAAACTACAATTTATTATTACTACAAACGATACAAATACACAATACTTATTATAATCACATGCAAAAGTAAAATCGACTTTATCGGAATCTATAATAATTATGGTCTCGTTTGTTAAATGAGGTGTGGATTCAAATTGGAGGCTAAGATCTGATTCTCATTGGTGCGTACGTACTTATGTTAGTTATCGTGTGAATATTTCACAAACAAACTACAAAAACGAAACAATTAGTTTAGTCGTACGATAAACCTACTCCAGCATTTGAAAATGAATTAAAATGGCTATTATTACGGCCGCGTCAAATATCTACAGGTAATGTGTAATGTTCAAAAAATAATTTGTTTAATCTTACTACTCATCCGGAACAAAGGATTACAGTTGAAAAAAGTATAAATTATTGAGATACTTAAAAATATATATCAGCCACCTCTTCAATCTTATATCATCGTATTGTATTTGTCGATGACTACTGTGAAATGGCATTTTAATGACCAATTTTTGCTGTATTTTCAATAAAAATTCATCTTAAAGTATAACATACTGTTCCCTTGAACTTGGTTCATTTTCATATTTTCAACTGAAATGCATAGCTATAGGGAATTCAATTTACTGGCATCAGCGTCCAGAGGAATGTGAAGGAGGGCTTTGACTTTAACCTTGCTGTGCTTAATTTGAGTCACTCTCCTCGACTGCCAACTTATTTCACTCGTTTGTTTCTGTGGTAGGTGGTAGGCACTTGGTACACTCTCCTGAAACAAACTTTTGCTTTTTACATAAGATTTTTAAACTTGAGCATCGAACACGTGTGCCAATTTGAGGCAATGCAACACGCAGGGTTGTTGCTCCGTCCACGAATGTCCCATAATAACGACTACTTCCCGAAGACGTGGGATGCACCCGGTGACTCAAGCTTCTCATGTTGTCACATACATACACATACACTGCCACTGTATGCATATTTATAAACAAATATTTTGCATAGTAACACACTTGCTTTTTAACTTCTACATTGGTAAATACTCCCCGAGCATTATCCTTCCGCGTGAAAATACATGTGAATTTTAATTTTCAACGCATATGGAAATCATGTTTAAATGTTAATTACATATTTCTCGCCTGATTTATGCTATCTGTATTCGCGCCCATTTTTTCTACTTGCAACAAGTTAACCCATAGTGATTGTAGTGTGTACTTACTACAGTTGTGGTTGTGGGTTATGCACATCCTCATACATACAATCATTCAAACACATGCAATCCGTGAACAATAATAACAGAAACAAACACCTACCTGACTTGACTAGCTATTTACTTAAAATTAAACGAAACATCAGATCGGAAATTGTTTGAGTTGCATGATATCTACTAGCTAGTAACAGTTGTAATAGTTGAATAGCTGGAAGTTGTAACAAATGATACTTGTTTTGTGGAATCTGAACCAAATCGTGGTTTGTAGATGGTAACTTTCCTATCGAAGTGGTTACCTTGTGTATATAGAACCTATAAGAGCTGTTATGGTTAACCTTATTGATTAAATGATAAAGGGTTGTTTGGACGTTATGAACGAATCAAAGTTAAACCTGCGGTCTGGAACGAGTATGGGACTACCAGAACCCAGAACCAGAACCAGTTGCCTACATATTATATACTAGATATTATATGTATACACATACCGTTTCAAACTCCAATTCGTGTTATTGTTATTACTTATATAATTAATTGCAATTGGAATTCGACTCAAGCACTGTTATTTCACGTCTAATCACATGTTTCCAATCCAATGATGTTTGCAATTATGTATGACTCATCTAATATCGACTCAAGTAATTATGTACTCGGGATTTGTAGGAAAAGGCAGGGAATCTAAATGAGTAATGAGTAGATGTGATGCATGCTACTGGTCGTGTGTATAATTAAGTTTAAAAACTACTCTGAGCAAACAGTCAACAGTACACCACTTGCATTATCTATACGCCCATGTCAATGTTGTGGAATAATTATTTGACATCGGAAGAGTTTGGTTAAATAATAATATTTATCTGGTCAATTTTAACTCTGTATTGAATGGTGTAGGTTAAAACTCTTAATCTGCCAACGATCCTAAGACCTAGGACCGCCACCAATGATTTTTGGTGTATTAAATACAAATACGAAGATATTTCAATTATCTAGTACAAACATGTAGACATAACGAAATGATTTGGGTGGTGTATGTTTAACTGATGGTAAACTTAAATGGTAAACTACTGCTGAGTGCGATGCGATGGAATATAATAAAATCATAAGGGTGAGGAATAACCATGTGATGTATAAAGTCGACGTTAACGACAGTGAAGGTTTTAGAAGTGGACTCTTCAGTGCTGAGTACGGTTGGTATTGGAAGTTGGAACTGAAGTTGAAATTCAGCTGGAAGCAGTAAATTATAATTGCTTTTGCTTGTGGCTTCTTGCCTTGTACCTTGTACGCGCAGTAGAGGCAAAGTCAAAGTCAGTTTCTCAAAGCATTCGTGAGTGTAGTCTCAATTCCTATTCTTCAGTGCGTCTGCAGTGCACAGGTAAGTTTTGTAAGTATAATATCCTAGTAGTTAGTTGTTAGCGTACCTCCTGTGAGTTGCAAGAATTGTAGTTGATCTTGTCACTGTACCTGGAATATTCGGTTCATAAAAGTAATTCATTCCGACATTTTACATTCGAATATTTTATATGTAAAGTCATTTCGTACTTTTGTACCGTGTACCTAATCCTAACTTCAACATCGTTGATTTGGGATGCTACAAACCTCCGCATAAGTTAAAAATAAGTTTGCTTTTGGAACTTCGCAGTTATACGCTCCGTCGTGGTGTTATTGATTTGATTGTACCTACTCGCAACTCGGCTGTCGTGTGAATGTATTGACTTTTTACCAGTTACACTATACGGACGATTTATTTATATTATACTACTTACGCGTTTTCAATTTTCAATTCAATCCGATTTCAGCGTAGATTGTTTTTGAACTACATATGAGATACGGCATATTAGTTTTATCTCGTAAATATTCTTCATTTGTTATTTAGTAAATGATTAAGTATTGAGTTAGTAGGATAATCAAACTTGTTTAGGTTAAAAGACAGCGAATATTTTTTATTTAATGTAGATGCCTACTTCAAATACTCCGTAGTATTTACTATCAGTTCTGTGTATAGTGTATGATAGACTGTCGCACTGACACTTGACTTTTGACAGATAGTTGACAGTGGATTCCAGATGTGCTTTTATTGTTGATACTTTGATTTATGCGTTCTTATATGCTGCAAAAGTCATTGCCTTTTATTTTGTAATAACGGGGTGTTCGATTTTGATAACTCTAGACTTACAAGTCGAGATGAAGTCGTGGGCTCTGTGCGGACTATTGTTAGTCTGCGTTATTTCGGTTGAATCAGCTTCAAAACTTCACAGGTAAACTACTTAAATTGTATTACTTTTGGATGGTTAAATGAAAATGTTTTAGAGTACTTTTTCACTATATAATGCTTGGTTTGTTAGAATCCAGTTTTATGGAATAGTACGTAATGTTGTAAGGCATCGTTTTTGCGCTTTTGGTATTATTGTAGTATTTTCGGCTTGTCGGTCTCGGTGTGACACTACATGCGTAGTCAAAAAGTTATACATTTTCTTGGAAGTATGAAGGTCTGAATGTATCACATACATCTGTTGAAAAGTACGGCGTAGTTCTGAAACGCCGACTTGCTTACAATAAGGATAGAAACGTTCCAAACAAATTCACATTTTCTAGAATAATTGCAAATTTGTTCTTATATTAGTTTCAATAAATAATTAAGTATATACAACCACGCATGATTCAATACGTCGTCAAAGATATAGGTATTTTTTGTAGCCTTGTAGGTGCTAACATAGGTTCAATTGGCGCAGCAACCGGGGGGGGGACAGGGGGGACATGTACCCCCAGAATTTTATAGGTGTAATTTTAAAGCATAGGAGTACGTATGTACATAAGCACTTTGTCCCCCCCTGGAAAGAGGTTCCTGCTCTACTGGTTCAATTTGATTAAACTGTTTTAAGAAATAGTAAACAAATACTATTTGTTTTACTTATACTGGAAAAAACCTTTTACCAAGTGTTGCTATCGTGTCATTTAAGTCATTTATTTATTGCATTATGACCATAAAACGGCATTATTGGATGGCCTATAAGAAGGCATGGGAAAGTGTGAAAAGCATTCATTTGCATACTTAATAGATAGCGTATTACCTACATGTAGATAGATTGTTATTTTGATTACAGTGGATGAGTATGATAATCCATTCGGCTTTATATCAAACCAGCGTGATATGTAAATCTGGGTTTAAATCGATTAAATCCTAGTTCAAAATAAATACAGATTGTTAGTGTTATAGTACGTGTCGTTAGAAGTTGCGATTTAATTCAGCGAGTCGCTCAAAAGTTTAAACTTTAACGATACAAATTAATCTAGATGTAGACAACTAGATCGCTGTAACTATCTGGTACCAGAAAGGAAACGGATAAGTAGGATAAGGATTGGCGTTTACGTGACTTTGTCCAATGTCATTGGAATGATACTTAGAGGGCTTCTCTCTGCTCTTCTTGGACTTCTCTTTATGAGCTTTGCATTGGAGTAGGTGTAGTTGCGTATAGTAAGTACATAAAGCACGTAAGCGATTTTTTTTACAAATAGGTTGTTGGCCGCAGTTTTTGTACTGTTACGCTTATCTGACCATGGTTGTCCATAAAATGTAGAAACTATATAAAATTGTTACAGATAGATTTTATGGTTGTACTTTGTATCTATTGCTATATATGCTGTTAAATGTTTGACGAGTAGCTCCTATCCAAACATTTATTTCTAATGCTAATTGAGTTTATGCAACGAAAATGCGAATCGCAGGCTTCAATACATATTCCTGCGGTCATGTTCAGCAAGCTTACATAGGATATAATTGCACTGTGTAAAAGGGGGTATATAGATGTGCTCATACAATTAAACTGATGCTTCAAAACTAATAGAAATTATTAGGAAAGATAAAATATTATTGACCATATAGTACTAATTATAATTATAGCTTACCTATATCTGTATAATTAATTATAAGCATATTTGCCATAGGCAGTACACTTTTTTTATATTAGGAGTTACATACATACTGATATCTCGTTAAATGTGATGATGCAGTAAAGTTATCTTGGCAGGTTAAAAATACACTTTTTGCAACAGTGAAATAATGTTCGCTCAGTTGTTGTTCAAATAGTAATGAGGCTGATCATTCGATTCATTCAAGATGACGCAGTTGTCACAAAAACTTATTCGTTCGGTAGTAATAAATAGAATTCTTGGAATCAATTCTTACGCAGATTCTGTTAATTAGAAGGAATACAGAGTTTCAAGTTCTCATTTGAATTTTTAAAGTAAATGTCGCATTGATAATATATGCAAAATACAATGAAGTCACGTTTGAAAAACGAGGATCCAGTGTAATCGAAAAACAAACTTAGGTTAGTCATTGCTTTGACCTGGTAAATTATCAAAATGATTGAATCTGAGGCTTTGAATACGAGGTACATACTCACAGTTCAGTTTCAGACAGAAAAGAAAAAAATTATGAATATGGATGTGATTTTGAAGTATGGTAAGTCACTCTTCAGCAGACGTGTAAATGTAGTTCCTAAAACTTTTAGGTCTGCCTTGATGACAAGTTCAGATTTCGTATCTAAATATATGTAGGTAGGTATAATTATATGAATTTGTTTACAGAATGTCAGCAAAGCATGTTAGTTGTTGGTTACGAACCAATTTCAGTACGTTATGGCATTTTCATATGTTTTTATGTAATTACCTAGTAAACCCGTTGTGTAGAATGAATTGATGAATATGCTGATTGATTTATTGTTCCTCAGAATTCCTCTCACCAAGGTGCAGTCTGCAAGAAGACATTTACAGGAAGTAGGAACCGATGTGGAAGTAGTTCATCATCGTTGGAGTAAACTAAACGGACCAACACCTGAACCTTTGTCAAATTATCTTGATGTATGTGGAAACTAGTGTCTAGTGTCTTACAATTAATTTTCAGTGTATTCAGTTGAGAGAATTTCATTCGAGGTTTGTTAAAAAAAATGGTATTTAGGCTCAATACTACGGTCCTATCAGCATTGGAACGCCACCACAGAAATTTAAAGTTGTCTTTGATACCGGTTCCTCCAATTTATGGGTACCGTCCAAGAAGTGTCATATGACTAATATCGCTTGTTGTAAGTGCACATTAAAATTATGTAAACAAAATGACTCGAATTCAAATTTAAAATTTGTTGTAAAATGAGTGGTAATAGTTGAACGTTGTACTAGATACAATATTACGTGACGTGATAATTCGTTTTATATTTTATTAACAATTTTAATTTACTTTAATTGCCGCCAGTGCTGCACAATAAATATGACAGCAGAAAGATCGAGTACTTACAAGCCCAATGGAACTGAATTTGAAATTCGGTATGGTTCCGGAAGCCTTTCTGGTATACTCTCTGAGGATACTGTCTCGGTAAGAACATATTGATTAATCGAACACTAAATCTGCGCAACTTTTGTATTTGAATGAAGAATGCTTTTGAAATTAATACATAAGTTGATTCGGCGATTGAATTCGTGCGTGTTTAGGTTGGTGGAGTAGTAGCTACAAAGCAGGTTTTCGCCGAGGCATTAAGCGAACCAGGACTTGCTTTCGTTGCAGCGAAATTCGATGGCATTCTCGGTATGGCATATGACACAATATCGGTAGACAGAATCCCCCCTGTCTTCAATAATATGATCGCTCAAGGGGCAATTGACAATCCGGTGTTCTCGTTTTATTTGAACCGGTAAGCGACAGCATGAATGAATATTTTATCATTAGGAATGCAGTAAAACAATGGTTTGGTTTTCCGAATTTCATTATAGGAACCCTGACGCCGCTAGTGGGGGAGAATTAATTTTGGGTGGCTCGGATCCTCAATACTACAAAGGAAATTTTACTTATGTGCCTGTATCTAAGAAGGGCTACTGGCAGTTCTCAATGGATGGGTACGTTTGCACATATGTAGTTGCTGTACATACATCTATCGCCATGTAGACAAGGATTACCACTTATTAGATACCAGATAAATGTTTCCTGATTTTAATATCAATGAATGTAAAATTTCAGAGTGAAAATCGGTGACAATGGTGGTGATTACTGTAAAGGAGGATGCGAAGCCATTGCCGATACCGGTACTAGTCTTTTAGCTGGTCCTTCTGAAGAAATCAGGCAGTTAAACAAAGAAATTGGAGCTACTCCCCTTGTCGGTGGAGAGTACCGAGTTGACTGCAATGATATTCCTAGTCTTCCAAAGATCCGTTTCAACTTAGGTGGAAAAATCTTCGAACTAGATGGCAAGGACTACGTATTGAGAGTTAGTCAGTTTGGTCAAACAGTCTGCCTGTCCGGTTTTATTGGTTTGGATGTACCCAAACCCCTTGGACCGATCTGGATTCTTGGTGATATTTTCATTGGCAGATACTACACTGAGTTCGATCTCGGAAATAATCGTATTGGTCTTGCTGAAGCTGTTTAGTCAATGGATGCGTTAAAGTTGCCTAAGTAATTTCTGTCCTCATTGTATCATTCAAGTTATCATATCTTCCTGTGATTCGAAATTTTTGTAAGACTACATTAATAATTTAATACTTAATAGCAAAAACTGATTTTTCTTGCAAATGCCTACGTCTGTTCTGTAATTTATACTTAATTTTTTCTTGATCATGTCTAGTTCTCTTTTTGTCCTTCAAATATTAACTGAGTTAAACATCTCCATGCAGTCTATTAAAGGCTCCATTCAGTGGAATATGCATTTTGATACTAAAATATGACTGTGACTTTTACACGTGCAATGTTAAAATAAATTATTACCTATGACCTATACCGTATCAATAATGTGTGTTGTATTAATTAACAGCATGTGAAATACTGAATAAATTACTTAAGTTACAGAATTCGGTAAAAACAAAGTTCCAGGCGGGCATTATTGTTCATTTAGAAAATAATTCCCAATTTTAGCTGATAATTCAATATATTTTGCATGATTAGTTTTGTAGGCTATATCACTTAATATGACTTACCCATATTCATGCAATGTTATCAGTTATCGATGATGATTTCCAGGACGCCTTGTTGCTTCAACTTATGTATTAATATTATTACTATCAAATATCCGAATCATTTATACAGTTCCATCGTATAAACGTTCCATGTTTTGCTTTAAAGCTGTTAATATTGTAACATTGCGATTACATCACCATATATCAGACATAAATTTGATTTTAGCAATACGCATCTGTTGGGTGTAGTCGGTTAGTCAGGGAGTGCTAGATTTATTAATAAAACTAGCTTTCATAATATTAGTTAGTTTCATAGAAACTCATGGCCGACAGAATTGGAGTTAGTCAGTATAACAATCATATTGATTAAGCACAATCGTTTACCTTTCAGCTTAGTCGGGATTTGAAGTAGTTGGGAAACATAGCTGAGTTATGGGTTTCGAATCGAATCAAATCAACTAAATTAAGAAAAACTTATTTC